>PVJI01014564.1:0-43796 GCA_004026765.1 Micronycteris hirsuta
AGGATAGTATAGGAAGGGCAGAAGCAGAAGGACTTATGTGTATGACCTATGGACAAAACTAAAGGGTGGGGAAAGGGGGGGTAAGGAGGTGGGGGGCAAGAAGGGGGGAAAAGTGGGACAACTGTAACAGCATAATCAATAAAATATAGTTTAAAAAAAGATAAAAAAAATTGTAGCTACAAAATGGATAAAACAACAATACTTCAACAAAGTAAACAAAAAATTGTGTTTTGGATGCAAGAATTCACAATCACTTTTTAATGTTGAGATTTTAGTATTGCATGTATTCAAACAGAAGTACATAACTGAGAGCATAACATGAGGGAATGATCAAGTGAAAATTAAGAGCATTATTCTCAACAAGCTAGAAAAAATGGACAAAAATATATAGATAAGTAAGGAATTAATAAGGACAAAAAACAATACATTTGAAAAAGAAGAAACATTTTATGAGTTATACTGAAGGGGGAAAAAAGCCCAATAATTGCAAGTGAGTTTTCCCCTCAAAAGCAGAGGAGAAACACTAAAAATAAAAAATAAAATTGAGGAAATAAGCACAGAAAAAGAAGTATTGTAATTTATTACTAACAGAATACATCATAATAATTGTATATATCACACTGGAAAACTTGGATGCAATTTATGATTTTCTAGGAAAACCAAGTATCTTTTTAAAGAAAAGAAAATTAAAAAATAGATGAATAAGCTTGGATGAAACTGAATTGGATGAAGCTTGGATTTTTATCAAGGCCTGAGCAGTGTCAGAGTTGGATTTTTTCACATATTTAAGAAAAAACGTAATTTATGGAGCATATGGAAGAAAGAAAAACTTCCAAACTCATTGAGCCAAGCCAGAATTACACAAGAACTTACAAAAATGACATAAAATAATTAGGTGAATAATGTTTATGAATATCAGTGCTACTATTGTAAATGGAATGTTTGCTTCACCCAGAAATGCAAAAATTGTCAATATTAGTTAATCTTTTAATAACTCAAAGGAGTGAAAAAAATTACTATGTTAAAGAATACTTCTAAATCTCCAGGCAAAATTCAATATTGATTCAAGCTTTGAAAGTAGAGTTAGAAACTTTTTCACAAATTATTGACATTTAATATGCCAACTCCTCCCAAAAATGAGCATAATACAAAATGTAATGAATTAAGAACAGAAGTAAAAGGAAAAAATAATTTATCTTTAATTTTATACTTTTAAATTAGGCTTGAAATTTTTACAGTGTTTGTAGATTTTCTTTCAAAATAATTTAAAAGATATTATAAATAAAGGAGAAAATCTTAGAAGATATTACCGAATTTTTTTATAAATGACATACATAAGAGCTTAGTATGTGATCTAATAGATATTTCATGGCAGTATATGATTCTATACCATGACAGCCAAGGGATGTTCAATAATGTAGCAGTTCAAAGATTCAACATACTAAAATGACATTTCTTATGATATTTACTGTGTCCACATAGGCTTGTTTTCTTATGAAGGTTTTTACAACAGTTACATTGAAAACTGATGATTTCAGCAAGCATATTTAATATCAGTAATATTAAAAAGGATGCCAATGGAAGATTAATTTAAAAATAAATTAAGACATACTACAGCAGCCAAAATGCTTTGATGGATATTTTCTACATTATTCCCTGTTATTAACTTGGAATATGAATTTTCAAGTCAACAAATAATGATAAAAAAGAGAAAAAAGCATACCAATAAGTCAGTCTATATTCTATAAAAAATAACTAATCAAATTAATTTTGAAAATATTTTAGTCTTATACATTAATATTTTAAATACAGGATTTAAAATTGTCTATATTTTGGTTTTTATATACATAAAGACAAATAGGAAAAATATCTTATAAGTTATGACAAATATTCATTGAATAATTATATCAATCTTTATCTTACATTTGCTTTCACATTTTTTTAATTAATTCTGAATTACAAATAAATTGCCAAAGGGAATGATAGAATGTAGTTTTCTCAAAAAGCCTATTATATGTTCTGTATGGTTAAGCAATTTAAGCTTCATATATTCATATATTAAAAAATAGTCATTGAAATTACTATTAAGTAATAGCATTTGAACACATTATTGTGATAAATTTTCTGAGACTAAGAGGAACTTCTAAAAGAGGTAAAGCATCAGTTTTCAATCTAAACAATCAACTGGAGACACAAACTAAAGCAAATTTAGTTGTCTCCAGTTTAAAACATTATATTTAAAACTATAATCTTTACTTAGAAATGTAATAGATTCCTTTATCTCATAATCCTGTACTTCTAATCTTAAAAAATATTCTTTCAAGAATTGTTTTATACTTGTCTGTTATCTGTCACTTAACACAATGACTGGCATTCAACAGATGATGCATGTTTGAATAAATAAATCTATATGTCAAAAATGTATATCCCTACAATTTGAAGAAATCAATGTAATGTTTAGTCTTCATGACATTGTACACCTATTTTGCATAAAAGTAGTCTATACTTTGTCCCAAATTATATATTATTTCTTATTTTTGTACTAACATCTAAAATCTGTCCTTTTGTTACTTTTGAATAGAGAAATGTTTAAAATTTTTCTCCCTGTTTTGCAAGGATAAACAGTCTTGTTTAAGAACAGTTTGGGAATTCTTGTTTCTCTTACAATCTTTAATCATCTGAGAAAATCTCCCCTTTAAATCTTTACACCTTTTTTTTGTTCTTTATCCACAAGTGCTATTTTGCATCTCCTCTCCCATTTCTTTTGTTTATAAATGTTAATTGTATGCTCCAGTTAGTACCTCTACTTCTCTGCTGAAATCAGCTTTTCCTTCCAAATTTGTGACTGCTGATTTCATACCCTATGTGGGCACTCATTTCTGAAGTGCCAGTTCATGGAAAGGAAGGACTGAATAACATGATGTGAAAAATAGTGGGCTATCCCAGATTTCACCCTGTAGTTATAGTAGTGACTCAGTACAGTTCTTATTAAATTGGGAGAAACAAATCCCCAAGGGCATTTCTTTCTCTTCCCAATAAATACAGATATATCAAATCTTGAATTTGAACTGGAGCAATAATTATAGTGGTTGGTATACATTAATTCCATAATCACCATATTTTATTTTAACATGTCAATGGTTTATGTGAAATAGTATTAGGTATAGTTTAGGGGACTTTTTGACTATATATCTGTTTAAAACTTGTCTGACTTATAGGATATCACCATCTGGTAAACCGCTACTGGTAGACATTGGCCTGGCCACACAGTTGAAATCTAAAACACAAAACAAAATTCATCTTTTAAAGATAAGCTTCAGGGACAACAACTCTCTGAGCTTCCTGGACTTCCTGGAAGTCTATTTCCTTCACCAGATTGGGGACATTCTCTCTCATTATTTGTTCAAATAAGTTTTCACTTTCTTGCTCTTCCTCTTCTCCTTCTGGGACCACTATGATTCAGATGTTGGGACATTTAAAGTTGTCCCAAAGGTTCCTAAGCCTCTCCTTATTTTTTAAAATTCTTGTTTCTTCTTTCTGTTCCAGTTGAATGTTTATTTCTTCCTTCTGTCCCAAATCGTTGAGTCTTGGTTTCCTTCCTGTCACTATTGGTTCCCTGTATATTTTTCTTTATTTCACTTTGCATAACCTTCACTTCTTTCTCTACTTTGTATCCATACTCAACCATTTCTATGAGCATCCTGATTACCAGTGTTTTGAATTCTGCATCTGATAGGTTGCCTATCTCCTCATTGCTTAGTTCTTTTTCTGGAGTTTTGATCTGTTCTTTCCTTTGGGTCATAATTCTTTGTCTCCAGACAGCTGTTACGTTGTAAGCGGTGGAGCCTTAGGTATCACCTTGGCTACATTATGGTGTTCAGTTATTTGATCAAACACTAGTCTATATATTGCCGTGAAGGTATTTTTTAGGTGTAGTAAACATTTAAGTCAGTTACTTTGAGTAAAGCTGATTACTCTTCATAATGTTGACGGGTCTCATCTAATCAGTCAAAAGCCTTAAGAGCAAAGACTGACATATCTCAAAGAAGGATTTCTCCCCAAGACTGCAACATCAACATCAACTCTTTTCTGAATGTCTAGCCTGCCAACCTGATCTACCAATTTCAGACTTTCTAGACCCCAAATTATGTGAGACACTTCCTTAAAACAAAACTCATTCTTCTGATGGAGATAGAACCAATATGCATCATATTGGTTGTGTTTCTCTAGAGAACCTGACTAATTACATATGTAAATATATAAAACAGTTATGAGTATGTAAAACAGTTTATTCTTATATATTAAATATTGTATAATTTTCCATACAAACAACTGTAAACCTACTTTTGCCAACTCCTATACGTGTGTGTGTATTACATTGGAGAAAGTAGGATTAAGTAATTGTCGAACTTCTTAGGAGGATAAATTTTCTGTGATTAAAAAAGAAAAAACTACAGTGTGCAAAACCCTATAAACTCTTTTGTCTGTTTAATAACTCTCTTGTGCGACCTCATCTTGTGACCTCTGTTGCTCTTCTTTTAAAAGTCATAAATCTTAGGAGAAAAAGCTGTTTGGTTTCCATAAGTGCTGAAAACACATTTGATGAAATTTAGCATCCATTCTGAATAAGGATTTTTATTATACTATAAACAAAGAGGAAATTTGGTAGGGTGACCAAATAACAAAACTAATGTAGAGAAATTAATGCATTTACACATTTACAAACAACAATCAAGTGATATAGTGGGAGAAGAAAGAGCCCTTTCACAATAGCAAAAATTACTATGTAGATAGTTGGAGAGATGTAAATTACCAGTTAATAAACTTAAAAAGAAAATTGAAAGACCCTTATTAAAACACTTTTAAATGCTCAAGGTATACAATCTATAATCTTTCTTCTCTGAAAATCAAGTATCAGAAGAATACCTATTCTCTGCATGGTAATGTAAAAATTTACCACAGACCTAATAAAATTACCATTAGGTACTTATATCGAATTTTTTATGGAGAAAAATAAAAATATATAGGAAAAAGTTTTTGAAATATCAGGGGATCACTTTGTAAAGTATATGATTGTCTAACTACTATACTATACCTGAAACTAATACAAAATAATATTGAATGTAAACTATAATTGCAAAAAAAAAAACTAAAAATACTGGAGACCAGGAATTGAATGCTCTAACTAGGCACATTAATACCATGCTCTCTAGTAGCTACTAATTGACCAGAATTTTAGGATCCCTTCCAAAATGTGGTCTTCCAATTACATAATAAGTGTTTTTAAAAGTTAATTATTTTTACAAATGACTCATCTCAGCTACATTTTTCAAAATCTAATTCTTTTAGAGAAGCTTTGTCTTCAAGTTTTTAGGTCAATTTTACTGTTACCTAATGCATTGATTTTATTATCCTCACTTTATGTTGTAAATAAAATCTTAATGACAGTTGCCTGAATAATTATATCACATTGGGCTAAGAAATATATTTTATGAATTGATTCTAGGGGCAGAACTCCTCCATTTAACTCTTCCCCAGCATATTCCTAACTGTGCATCTTATTTTACAAACATCTACTTATATCTAAGTATTTTAGGACCTATGACTTTAGTACTCCTTTTTGTTTGCTCAGTTTGAATAACGTTTTCCTTGGCCCCACCCACTTTTCTAGAGATTGAGGCCCATTTAAACTCCAGGATCTTCATAGATTTCAGCCCATGAAATTCCATACAATGCAGATGGAGTCAGGTGCCCTGTAATCACATTTTAACCTCACCACCAATCAGTATGAAACCTGTAAAAACCAATGTCCACCCTGGGAAACTGGGGACAATTGAATATTCCTCAAGAGAGTTGCTGTCAGCATTAATTATGATGAAGAAAATGATGATGAGAATGTATAAGTGGGCTATTTTTATCATAGAGTTGTGAATGTCAGATCCCATCATTTTAGAATACATAAGTTTCTCCATACTTAGCTGTCATTTGATCTCTAAGGGAACTGAGACATGTGTTTTAGTTTCTACTTTGCAAGTCCAGGAAATTCTAGTTTGTCTTTAAATTTCCTTGCTTTTTCTTCTTTCTTTTATATCTGCCCTTACAGTTAAATTTACAGTACTTTTTCTGTCCCTAAAGATGAATCTCAATAACTTCAATGATTTTATTCTTCCATTTGAAAGTATATTTTCTGTGTCATTTGGGTGAAAAATTATTGTTGTTAAAAGACATGTTTGAGTTTTAAATTTGTGAAAATAATGTTCAAAAGTACGAAAAATTGGGCTTTGTTTTTTAACTTCTCATGCTTTCTAGATTGGTCCAACGCCGCTTCCTTGCTACCACAACATGAGTGACATGATGTAACTTATTTCCGAAAAGTACTAAATGAGTAGGTCTGAATATTGTCATTGGGCTATCTGATTCCACCTCATATGGGGCCATACCATGTGCTCTGGAGCCAACGAACCTTAGGACTAACTTGAGAGAAATATCATATAGCATTCTTTGTTTAAATAAACTTTTCATATAATTTTGAAATTCTCAAAGCTCTAAAATCCACTCTATTCCAGAATTCACAATCTTAATCCTCTTCCAAATGAATTAAATCCCGTCTTAACTATGCACTACCAACATTACAACCAATGTCATCAATTTGATTTGCATACTGAGTTGATATATAGACATTTACATTAGCTTCCTGGGATTGTATTATATCTGCAAAACATAATGATAAAATGCTTATTAGTAGTCCTTTAAAAATATTTTGCTAGGAAGTTCAGATAGTACCCTCAACCTTGACTGCCTGACATGGTCACTTACAGATTTCTCTCAGGGGCATTTTCCATTATCTAGTACTAGACAGTCCTCTCCCAGTAGGATCAGTCCTTCTTTCTCTGTAGGAAGAATATTCACTTTTCCCAAATAAAAGCCAATACAGCCTAGAACTTTCTCATGGAAAGTGTTATGGGTTGAATTGTGTCCTCCCAAAATTCATAGGTTGAAACTCTAACTTCCACTGTCACCGTATTTAGAGGTAGGACCTTTAAAACATGTGATTAAGGGTAAATGGTATCATAGGATAGGGCACTGGTATCCTTATTAGAAGGGGAAGAGCCACCAGCAGTGCCTGTGCAGAGAGGCCCTGTGAGGACACCATGGGAAGGGACTATCTGCAAGCCAAGGAAAGAGGTGTAGGGGGAAAGCAGTCTTATAGTCACCTTAATCTTGATGCTGTGAGAAAACAATTTTCTGTTGTTTAAGCCACCAGTCTGTGGTATTTTGTTATGGGAGACTAAGCTGATTGAACAGTAAATTATAAAATGATTTTTCAAATTTGTGTTATATCCCAAAGTCTCAATTTTTAACTAGATTTTCTGTAATTCCTCAGGACATGCATATATTTAGTATAGTATTCCATAACAAAATATACAGAAAACACAAATCAAACATTGTTTAAGCATTATCACTATAACTCTGTATCTGTATTTTCTTTGTAAACATTTATTGACTAAATTGATATTAATGGAAATTATAAATTTTAGAACATATACTCAATAGTATTTCACTAAATGTAGAACTAAATATTTAGAATATATTTAAAATTTACTTACTTAGTTGTTTTTTACTTTGGAAGATATTATATATTAGGTTTTTAAGAAATTCTCACTTAAAGTGATCCCATCATTTTTAAAGCATTCGTTGAAATCCATCTGTGATGAAAGCTTCATATGTAGATTTATATTTTGATCACTTCCCATTTCTGATTAGAAGTAATAGTAATTCCAGACATCACACTTTATCTGTTCATTCATTTGTGTATTCATGTAACATTAACTGAATGCTTACTGAATGACAAACATCACAGGGTGCAACAGGAAATACAGTCGTGTCTCATCTTGTTTGTGATTCCACTTTTTGTGGTTTCAGTTAATTGTGGTCAACCAGTGTCCAAAAATATTAAATAGAAAACCCAGAAATAAACAATTCATAAGTTTTAAATTGTGCACACTTCTGAGTAGCATGATGATATTTTGCATCACCCGTTAGTGGTGTGGCGCAGCAATAAGCGTTCAAGTAACTCTTATTTTGCCTAATGATAGCCCCAATGCACATGAGTAGAGATGCTACCAATTCAGATATTCCAAAGAGAAACCATAAAGTGCTTCCCATAACTGAAAAGGTGAAAGTTCTAGACTTAATGAGGAGAGGCACAAAATCATGTACTAAGTTTGCTAAAATCCCTGGTAGAATGAATCTTCTGTCCATGAAATTGTGAAAAAGGAAAAATAAATTTATACTATTTTTGTGGTTGTACCACAAACTGCACAAAGTTATGGGCACACTGCATGGTAAGTGCTTAGTTAAGATGGAAAAAGCTTTAGATTTGTGGATAGAAGATATGAGTACAAAACATGTTCTAATTGCTGGCAACTTATTGCACCAGAAAGCAGTAAGCCTATACAAAGATGTTAGCAAGAAACCACATTCACATAATATTTATTACAGTAAATGGTTATAATTATTCTATTTTATTATTAGTTATTGTTAATATCTTGCTGTGCCTACTGTATGAATTAAACTTTATCATAGGTATGTGTGTATAAGAAAAAACATAGTGTATATTAGGTTCGGTTCTATCTGTGGTTTCAGGCATTCACTGGTAGGAACTTACATTTTACTGAGAAAAGCAGAAAATGAATTACATTTTTGTGTTCAATGAAATCATTTAATTCATTACTAATAATTAATAAATAAGTGAAGAAATGTTCCATTTTTCTTCACTGAAATGGTAGCCTAACTACCTTCAGGAAGTTCCTGATGCTATAATCTAAACAGCCCAGACTCAGATCTGAGTAATAATCATGGTCCTCTTTTAAACTTCAGTTAACTTTATAACCTCTAAATGAAAATTCTAATATTCCCTGGTTTGCCTCCAAGAATGATTGTCAGGAGTGAGGGAAGTAAAATAAGATAATGCTTTGAAATTAAGAACAATATGACAGTAACCAGAGGGGAGGTGCGAGGGGATAATGTGGGGAAGGGAGGAAGGGTTTTCAGGAAAAACTATGAAGGACACATGGACAAAACCAAGGCGGGGAAGAAGCAAGGGAGGGAGGTGGGGATGACTGGGCTTGGGGAGGGGAGTGGTGGGGGGTAAATGCAGATAACTGTAAGTGAACGACAATAAAATAATTTAAAAAAATAAACATCTCATCAAAAAAAAGAAAAATGAAAAATATCTCATTAGTAATTGGTTATTTATTTCAAATGGAAATCATTTTTTTGGATATTGAGTTAAATACAATATATTATTAGAATTTTTAAAAAAGCATCATACACAGTGTGCCTCTGTAGAGAGAGAGTAACTAAAAATCAATCTCTCTGTGTTGTTTTCAGGGATTCCACTAATTATTCTAATATGTATTTCAGCCCATCTCACTTTATCAAGCTCAGGTTATCTTTATTATAAATAACATAAACTCATTATATCCAAACTGTGACTCAATACATAGTCTTCTCTTCTCTTGGACTAACATTTCTTTCTCCTTTGATAGCCACTTTCTTTTTGCTTTTGTCACTATACACCAGAACCAGAAACCTAGGGTTCATCTTTAACCCCTTATGTTTATTCTTGCTACCAACAACCCGTCAGTCTCCACCTCTTGATAATTTTTACAATGGTGTAGTGCACTTAGGTACAGCTTTGTAAGTGCCACTGCGACATTCTTTTAAGTTAATAAGGCTACTGTAATCATCACAACCTGCATGTCTTTTTCCATATGAACAACTGTAAACCTACCTTTGCTTACCCCTGTATATTTATACACTATATGTTTATATTTTATTTTTATATATGTTAGATTTTATTTTTAAATGCTATTAGTATTTTAAAGTAAAAAACATAATGGTTTTATATTGATCCCTGTATTTACATTTTCCAGAGCTCTTCATTCTATTCTAAAGACCTAGGTTTCCATATGAGATTATTTCTCTTCAGCTTAAGGCACTTCCTGTTCTGAGAGTGCATGCCTGTTGCTGGCAAACTCTCTTAACTTTATTTCATCTGAAAATGTTTTGCTTCATCTTCATTTGAAAAGAAGAGTTTCCTAGTTATATAATTCTATAACTTTTTTCCTTTCAATATTTTGAATATATCATTCTGTGGCTTTCTATCTTCATTATTTTCTGAAATAAAGTCATTACTGTTTCCATTGTAGGTTATATGTTGGCTCTGTTAGGAAGTTTCTCTTTACCAGTGCTTTTCAGCAATTTAAGATTATGCTTAAGTATGGGATCCTGTTTAGGAATTATGAACTTCTTAGATTTGTGAGTTAAAACTTGCATAAATTTTGGAAATATTTTACTATTGTCTCTTATATTCTTTCTGCCCAATTCTCTCTTTTATCTCTTATTTGGCTTAGTTACACTTTATGTTAATGTAGGTGATTTATTCCACACATCTCAAATGCTCTTTTCTGAATATTGTCATCATCATTATTGTCATCTTCACTATGTGCTAAAGTTATGATAATTTCTGTGATCTGTCTCTAATTCCACCATCCTTTCTTTTTCCTGTGTCCAATCCACTTTCAGATTCAATAAATATTCATTTTATAAATTATAATTTTTGTTCTAGAATTTCCACTTGGCGTGCTCTCTCTCTCTCTCATTATTTTCATCTAAATATTTTAATCTATATTATTTATTTTCTTTCTAATTTTTTTACATATTTCCATTAGCTCTTTTTAAACATTTGTCTGAAAACTTAAATGTCTGAAACATCTGTGACTTGCTTCTGTTGATTTCTTTTCTCTTAATCATTGGTTTCTTTCTCCTGCTTTCCACATTTTGTCATTTTAAATTGTATGCAAAATAGGAATTCTTGTCAAGATAGAGACGTAGGTAAACACAGCTCAACATCTTGCATAACCTCAACAAAATTACAACTAAACTACAGAACAACCATCATTAAGAACCATCAGAAATTGAGCTGAATGGAAGTCTGAAAACTATGGAACTAAAGAAACCACAACCATCAGACTGGTAGGAAACATGGAGACATGGAGATACAGAATGGGCTTGTTCCACATCCATGTGTATCCCCCAGGAGGGATATCTCAGGAGTGAGGAATTCCAGCCCCACACCAGGCCCCCCAAGCCAGGGTTCAGTGCCAAGAAGATAAGTCTTATATCTTTTGACTGTGAAAACCAGCAGGGGTAGTGGCTGAGTGAAACAGAGTGCTTTATGGAGTCCTAGGAAGTTCCTCTTAACAGGCCCACACCCAGACTTACTCAGACTCACTCCCTCTGAGCTCCAGAACTAGGGTAGCAGCATGAAAGGCTCCAGTGGGCCTATGGGAAGGAAGTAAAGTGTCTGGCATCAGAGCAAGAGCTGGGAGACAGCTTTCTCCCAGACAGAAAGGCAGGCAGAGGCCATTGTTCCTTTTCTGAGCTTTCCCCCGACAGAGCCAGCAGACTGGTGATATATCTGAGACTCTATCAACTTGCCTCACATGGTTTGTTCCATCTGTGGAATCCCTGAGACTCTGCCTTACCCAACATACAGCCCAACCAAGCTGTTAACAGTGGCTTTTCCATATGAATGACTGGTCTCAGCTCAGGCTTCACATCTTTCTAAACCCTCTCAAATAGGCAACAACACCCCTCAGCAAGCTCCTAGCCCCCATACTTCTGGCTAAGTGGCCCCAGGCCCAGCACTAGCAGCAACCAGCTTTGGATCACAATTTGGCTACATCTGGGAAACTCTAAGCCCAACACAAGTACTATCCCTCTGCAGATTGCTTTGTAGTTCATGCTGGGTGGCCCTGGGTGGAATACAGGTGGTGGCTGACCCTGACTTGTACCACACAGGAAATCCCAGAGCCTGTGCACCCAGTGAAAAGCTACAGACAATATATGAGCACAACCACCCTGCCCCTGCACAGCTGATTCTCCATAGAGGGCAGAGGTTGGTGGTCAGTGGTCACAGCCAGTACTTGCAGCTGACTGGCCAGGGTAAATCCTTCCCATTGACCTGCCAAAAGCAACTAAGGCTCAACTACAAGAGGACAGTGTACTCAGTACACACAGTGGGTGCACCTCAAGTACCCAGTTTGGGTGATAGGGGAGGCTGTGCCACTGGACCCTACAGGACACCTACTACGTAAGGCCTTGTTACCAAGACAGGGAGTCATAGAAGCTCTACCTAATAGAAACAAACACAGGGAAGCTGCCAAATGAGGAGACAAAGAAACATGGCCCTAATAGAAGAGCAGATCAAAACTCCAGAAAAAGAACTAAACAAAATGGAGATGAGCAATTTATCAGATGTGCAATTCAAAACTGGTTATAAGGATTCTCAAGAAAGTTAGTGAGGACCTCAATAGCATTAAAAAACCCAGGCAGAAATTAAGTATATGCTAATAAAAATAAAGAACAATTTATAGGGAATTAACAGTAGAATGGATTAAGCCAGGAATCAAAGCAATGATATGGAAAATAAAGAAACAAAAACCAACCAATCAAAGCAGCAAGAAGAAAAAAGAATCCAAAAAAACAAGGATGGTGTAAGCCTTTGGGACAGCTTCAAGAGGTCCAGCATTTGCATCATATGGGTGCCAGAAGAAGAGAAAAAGTGAAAAATTGGAAATCTATTTGAAAAAATAATGAAAGAAAACTTTCATAATTTGGTGAAGAAAATAGACATGCAAGCCCAGGAAGCACAGAGAGTCCCAAGCAAGATGGATGCAGATAGGCCCACACCAAGATACATCATAATTAAAATGCCAAAGGTTAAAGATAAAGATAGAATCTGAAAAGCAGCAAGAGAAAATAAATTAGTTACCTACAGGGAAGTTCTCATAACACTGTCAGCTGATTTCTCAAAAACAACTTTGTAGGCTAGAAGGGATTGGCAAGAAATATTCAAAGTCATGAAAAGCAAGGACCTATAACCAAGATTGCTCTACCCAGCAAAGATATCATCTAAAATCAAAGAGTAGATAAAGAGCTTCCCAGACAAGAAAAGACTAAAGGAGTTCATCATCACCAAACCATTATTATATGAAATGTTAAAGGGACTTATTTAAGAAAAAGATCAAAACTATGAACAATAAGATGGCAATAAACACATACCTACCAACAATTGAATCTAAAAAACAAACTAAGCATACAAGAAGAACAGAGACAAAATCATGGGTACAGAGAGCATTTTGATGGTTGCTAGATGGGATTGAGTTCGGGAGATGGGTCGAAGAGGTGCGAGGATTAAGAAGTACAAATTGATAGTCACAGAATAACCATTGAGATGTAAATTACTGTACAAGAAATGAAGTAGCCGAAGAACTCATACATATGAACCATGGATGTGAACAAAAGGGTGGGGATCGCCTGAGGAAGTAGGGGGTGCTTGGTAGGGTGGGGAAAGGGGGGGAAAATTGGTATAACTCTAACAGCATAATCAATAAACTATAATTTAAAAGAAAAAATTGTATGCGAAACATTGTTTCGAATTTATTCTTCAATGGACTTTTTTTTTTCTCTGACAGCCAGTGTCAGGGCCTAACTCACTGGTCTTTTTAATAACTAAACTGGTGGGCCGTGGTTGCATTTTTAGTTAGTTTTAGCCCATCTATGGTTTCATAAATTTTAGGGTGGGCTCCAGTACTCCTCAGTAGGATTTTGGCCTCTGGGCCCCACTTGACTAGGGAACCTCTCTTTGTTTTCACTCAGCAAAACGTTCCATGGGACAACTGACAAGCAAGAAGATCTAGCTTGGTTTATAACACTCTCCAAAATTTCATAAGCCATGCCAGCTAATATGTGACTTTTAAAATTTTGTCTATTTTCTCCAATGGAAAACACAGTTTCTTCATTGTCAAAAAAAAAAAAAAAAAATTCTCCCTCTGTGGCAAGCTTGTTTTTCCACTGATCATGAAAACTAGCTAAGTTACTCTCAGAATAGAAAAGGCCACTGATTCTTATACATCATGAAAGAGCTTGTTTCCTTTTGGAATTTAGTTTCTTTGGACTTCTTTGTGCCCTACCAAACCTTAATGACCGTAAATATACATTAAATACATATTCAAGTGATTTTATCTTGTATTTTCTCATTATTACAATACGAGTGATGGTCTTTTTTGACTTTCTGCATCTAGCTAATAGTGGAAGACGTATAATATGCTTTCAAAAACATGATTTGATATGGTTCAGAGTGGTATTATTTCTCTCTATATTCAAAATGTGTTGTACTTTACATAAATGCTCCTTCTTGTTTTCCAAGTCATTATCTACATTGTGATTCCAGTTCTTCTATTTCAATACCTATAATAACCAATTTCAGGTTGAATGTAATGACTTGCTAACCATTCTCATCTGCTGCTGAAAAGTATCATTTGTTTAGAATTTTCCACATGTAAATTGAAATAAAAAACTATCTAAAACCTTACACACACACAGTTCACAGTTCTATGAAGTTCTTTCCCTTTATACTTTTAATATTCATCTTTATAATATTCCAAATATAATATGCAGTGAAAACTCCCAATTTAATGCATATTTGTCTATGATAGCATTCCATTTGGATATCTAATAGTTTGTTTTCTCTAATTCTCAGTCATTTAAACAGGTCTTTTTTATAACGTCATTTCTACTTTTATCTAGCCAGGACTGTGCATAGAAGCAGGAGAATTTTAGAATTCATCAATAGAGAACAGTTACATAGTGAATCTTAATTCACTAGAAACTAATGACTTATGTTTTCAGTAGTGGATCTTTAATTCATGATGAGGTGTACTGCTTGGTTCAGTATTCAAAAGCTGAGATCACTCACATACACTGAAAATCTTCAAGCTGAATCACAAGCTGAAATAGAAGATAAAGGTAAACTGAAATAACAAGCAAAATGAGACAGACTCATGGAGCGGGCTGAACGTTTGAGGTGGTGTGGTTGGGGAGTGGAGAGCTTGGGTAAAAAAAAGAGAAAAAAACTCAGGGACACTGACAAAAGTGTGGTGATTTGGGGGAAAGGAGTGGATGGAGGTGGAAGAAGGTATAGGGCAATAAATGGTAAAGGAAAAATACAATAAAAAATAAAAATTAAAAAATTTTTAAAAGAAAATTTATTTTTTTAAGTAAGAGGATAATAAATCTGAAGTGTTTGTTACAAACTGGAGGGAAAGAAGAAACTGAGTAGAAGAAAAAAATTAAGTAGATCTTAAGTTAGTGTTGGAAGTCGGAGGGAAAACAAAGTTAACTTAGAAGATGGTTAAAACTAGATGGTGAGACTTCCGCCAAGATGGCGGCGTAGGTGGACGCACTCGCCACCCACACATCCAGAGAGTCTAAACAACAAACGCAATAGTGAAAAATTAAACAACCAGAACGGACAGAAACTGAAGTGAAGTCCGACACCCAGGAAGTTGGGGAGGACGTACATCCAGGCCACTAAGCAGGGCAGAACCAAGCAGAGGAGCGGAGTGAGAGGCAGTTTGCACGGAGGGACTCATACCATGAGCACCTAACCAAAGCACGACCCCGAGAAACAGGTGAATCCCCGCAAGTAGGCGGCGTTTCCAGAGAGGCCAGTGGGAACCAGCAGAGCCGAGACTGGTGGAAAAGGCGGTGGGGAACTAGGGAGCAGAGGGGGATCAGGAGGCGGCGGTGATCAGCAGTCGCCATTGCTTCCTCCCAGGCCCCGCCCCAGAGGAAACGTCACCCAAAAAGCGACCCAGGTTGCTGGCACCGGCGATCCGACAAGTGCACCGAGATAAAAAGAATGAAAATGGCCAAAATGAAAGAGCAAAACAAATTACAGCTAACGGATGACGACATAGTCAACCTATCGGATACTCAGTTTAAAACGCTAGTAATCAAAATGCTAACAAAACTGGAAGAAAGGTGGATGCAAATAATTGAACAAATGAAGAATACAATAAAGATAATGGAGGAAGATTTACAGGGAACCGATAGGAAAAAAAGGAAGCTGGGACTCAAACCAATAGCGCAGACCAGAAGGAAGAAATAAGAATTCAAAAAAGTGAAGAGGGACTCAGGAACCTCAGAGACATTTGTAAATGACCCAACATCCGGATCATAGGGCTGCCAGAAGGACAAGAGGAACACCAAGAAATTGAACATATTTTTGAACAGATAATGAAGGAGAACTTCCCAGATCTGGCAAAGGAAATAGGCTTCCTGGAAATCCAAGAAGCTCAGAGAACCCCAAAGAAGTGGGACCAAAAGAGGAACACACCAAGGCACATCATAATTACATTACCCAAGATTAAGAATAAGGAGAAAATCTTACAAGCAGCAAGAGAAAAGGAGACAGTTACCTAGAAAGGAATCCCCATAAGACTGTCAGCAGATTTCTCAAAGGAGACCTTCCAAGAAAGAAGGGGCTGGAGAGAGATATTTCAAATCATGAAAAGCAAGAACCTACAACCAAGAATAATCTATCCAGCAAAACTTTCATTTAAAATGGAAGGGCAGATAAAGTACTTCTCAGATAAGGTCAAGTTCAAGGAGTACATCATCATGCAGCCTCTACTACATGAAATGTTAAAAGGTTTTGTATGAGGACTCAGGAGCGAAGGCACCGAGGCCAGATCAGCTACTGGGGAATTCAGATCAGTCACAGCCAAGACGCTTGTGAGGTAAGCAAGCAAAATACAACCAGAGAAACAAAATAGAACCAGAGACATTGAAGTTTAGAACATTCTGGCAATAACCAGAGGGGAGGGGGAAAGAGAGAAGGGGGACAAGGGTATTCAGGAACTGCTGTAGAGGACACATGGACAAAACCAAGGGGGAGGGTGGAAGCAAGGGAGGGAGGTGGGTTTGCCTGGGGTTGGGGGGGAGGGTAAATGCGGACAACTGTAATTGAACAACAATAAAAGAATTAAAAAAAAAAAAAAAAAAAAACAGGCCCAGCTGGAGTAGCTCAGTGGATTGAGCGCAGGCTGGGAACCAGAGGGTCCCGGTTGGATTCCCAGTCGGGGCACATGCCTGGGTTGCAGGCCAGGTCCCCAACGAGGGCCATGTGAGAGGCAACCATACATTGCTGTTTCTCTCCTCCCTTCTCCTCTCTCTGAAAATAAATAAATAAAATCTTTAAAAAAAATTTAAAAAAATTAAAAAAAAAAAACTAGATGGTGAATGTGACAAGTGTGGAACCCTAACTCAAATTTACTGCCATAAACTGATAACCAATATCACATATACATAAAAAAAATTAATCATTTTCATTAATTGCCTCTTTTTCAAGAGCTATTTCATTAGATGCTTAAGAAAATTGTCTCATATATCCAAACCATCCTATGATGACTAAAATCATTATTTTGAAAGGCCAAATATTTGTGATGTCTGGATGCATACCTACCACAAAAGAGAGAGATAAACCAGTATGGATCAAACTGATTGTGTTCTGTATTCTCCTAAGGAGAATTCTTTCTCTCTGTAGGAGATTACAGATAACCAAAGATTAACTATAATTCCAATGATCTTCTACAGATGTTGTGAATGAAACCTATAGATTCAGGTGTTTTTTAAAAAAATAATATATGTTGCTATCAAAGCAATTAACACCAAGATATAGCACAATATTCATTACCACTTCATTTTTTCAGATCATCATCGTAAGGGCCACAGGATGCACAGTTTATATAAACAAAGTAAGGGTCAGGAAGAATTGGCACGAGGCATGCCTATGGAGTTTATTCATTGCCTGTTATACTGTCATAGTACTATAAGAAATAATTACATACTTCAATTTCTTGTCCTGCCCAAATCAGATGACTTTTATATACCTTCACTGGTCTCTGTAAAAGAAGTACAAATAAGTGTGCTCCACTCTATCCCAAAACTTGTTTATAAAAAGAAAGGGTAGTGTGTCGCAAATTCTGTCCAGCAGGATTCATATGCCATGACAGCGTGTAAATAATTTTACATGTAATATTCTGGACTAGAAATTCCGGGACCACACGTCCCTTCCATTATCATCTTGGAGAGGCCCTGAGCTGTGTATCGAGCTGCGTGTTGACCAGCTTTTTACTGCTGTTTCTCAGGCACTTTTCATCTGAATGGTCTTCATTAACTATGCATGAATTGTAGATTTACATTAGGTGGTAGATGCCCAAGAAAGCAAATCAAGAGGATAGATATGCAAATGGAAAGACAATAGGCTTGGGCTGAACTCCGGTCTGAGGAAGCTAGGCATGCATTAGCATAAGTTCTTTTGATTCAGGGAGAGAGAGGTTCCAGCAAGAGCAAGCTTTAAATCTAAGAAACATACCATCCTGATTTACCCACAGGAAATTCCACTGTCACACACGTGGGTCCTGCTTGCCGGCCTATATTCCACGAGAGTCTTTGCTCCCTTAGACGTGAAACATTAGAGCTACAATTCCCAAGGTGGGTGCATGAATTTCCTTTAGTAGTGGACAGAGGGAAGAAGTAGAATTTTAAAAGGTGAAATATAAGAGATATATAACTTAAATGTCATATAATGAACTTTATTTGTATGTGATATTTCTTAAAAGTTGATTTGAAAATGGGGGAGAGGTTAACATTAGAGAAATTTTATTATTTGTATAATGTCATATGTATAGAGTGGTTTAGAGAATAAAAAATTTTAGCATATATTATATTGCTTAATCTCGCAACAACCCTGTGAGATATTTGTTACTCCCATTTCACAAATTAGAAAACTTGAGGTTCATACACTGAAAAGTACAAGAGCCAGTATTGAACTCAGGCCTTTCTATCTTATATTCTATGTTTTTTCCATCATCATTTGTATCTTTCTGTAAGTCTGTGTACAATTTTAAAGCAAACTAGAATCATAATGCTATTCTATAAGACTATATATCATTAAACTCAGACTTATTAAAACTGAAACTACATTAAGAACCTTTATGGAAATTTTCTTGCTTAAATATATAGCTAATTGGTTGTATATAATTAATGATTTCCAAACATCTTTCATAATTCTAAATTATTGAATTGTATTTTATAATTTTTGTAAAAAGTATTTAAAATTACAATGACTGAGTTCCATTGACTACTTTTCCTCCAGATATGGAAAATATTGAGCAACCTTTCTTTAGATAACTGCTTTACATAAACCAAAAGAGACAAATGCAGAATTATATAATAATTGAGCCAAAATAATTATAGGTTTTCTGAATTAAAAAGAAAATTAATATTGACAAGTTTCATATTCTAACATTAAAAAAGTGTTAAATAAAATCATCCTCTGTTCAGATGCATTCATATGCTTTGCATTATGCCCCCCAACTTCTGGAACACTGATCAGGAGAAAAAAAAATAATAAATAGTGCCTAGCTAAAAGGAAAAACTTACACTTATGTTTCTTTTCAGAGATTGTTGCATTTTCTACAGTATCATGTGTTATATATTCTGATATTTCCATAAAAGTGTAGTGTTATAATCTGTTCCCTGATTATGTAAAATATATTTTATCATTCAGATTCAGGTATATAGATATTGGAATAGCCTAGTGAATTTATGCCAATTATCTTTAGATTCATATTTCTTTACCCATATTAGAATTTTCCACATTTTTCAACTAAAATGTCAACTCGACTATGGAATCAGTTTTGTTTCTAGTTTTATTTCACAATTAGCATTATAATAAAAATAGGAGAGAGAGAGGAAAATGGAAATTACGCAGATGTTTTGGGACGTTTTCAATAAGCCTTTAATTGAATTAAAAATGTTTACAATTAAAAAGATTCTTAATAGATGCCAAAAGACAAAAAAAAAGCACAGATGTTGTTATTTTGTTTGTGTAATCCTGGATAATTACAGTAAACTTTCCAGACCTCAGTTGTTTTATCTATAAAATGAAGGAGATATACTAGATAAACTCTAAAAAGACTGTTTCACCTCTAGATTTTAACTATTTGACTCATTAATATTTTAACTAATATAACATAATACAAAGTTATAATACCTAAAAAGGCAATGCATAAAAGTTGCAAACTAGAACAGTTTTTAGAGGTGACTTCTTAGGATAGGAAGAGTTTATCTTCCAAAAGAGACCAACAAAATCCCTGAAGCTGCTTTTTTTTTTTTAAAATCCTCACCCAAGGATATTTTTATTTATTTTAGAGAGACAAGAAGGGAGAGAGAGTGAGAGAGAGAGAAAAACATCGATGTAAGAGAAAAACATCCATAGGTTGCCTTCTATATTCACCCTGACCAGGGTTCAAACCTGCAACTTTTTGGTGTGCCAGAAGACACTTCAACGAACCTGGCCTGGGGCCCTGAAGCTGCTTTTGAGAATTTCTGGAGATGATCAGTTTTGCAGCACTCTTTACCTACTCAGTTCTTCAAAAATTTCAACATAAGATATACAAATATGAGGGGAGAGCCAAAAATGGAATTTACATATAAAAAATTGTGTATTTATTCCTACATGTTTCAACTTCAGTCACCTTCAAAGTACTCTCCACTTGATGCAATACACATATTGAGAGTTTTTTCCACTGCTCAGAACAGTTTTTGAACTCATCAGTTTTGATACCTTTTACTGCTTCTATCATTTTTTGTTTCACTTCTTGCACATTGGCAAAACATTTCCCTTTGAGGACTTTTTTCATCAGAGAAACAAACAAAGAAAGTTGCTCTGGGCAAGATTGGGTGAATAGGGAGGACAGGCCATGGGAGTCATGACATTTTTGGTCAAAAACTGCTGAACACTCAGCGAGGTGTGGGCAGGTGTGTTCGTAAATTACCCGTCATGAAATGGGCAAACGCATTGAGAGTCTTCAAAAAAAAATTCACTAAAGCCAAACACAGCCTCTCACAACAGCGCTGGCTGGCACAGTGATACAGGTGGGTTACTAGCAAGAGAAGCCTATACTACAAGGGGCCCACCCTCCAGAAGATAATTCCAGTTCTTTGGGGATACCCCTTGTACTCAATTATAAGAAATACCACCTAACTATAAGCTAATTCTAATCTGCTCTCCTGCTAACACAATAACATGGGTGTTTTAACATACTATCAAAAATGTATTTACTGTTAATTTTATGACAAAATTATATTAATCATGATAATAAAGTAACAAAATTTTCCTAAAACTTATTTTACAACAATATGAGGATTGGCTTGGAAAAGAGAGGGTGAGGATAGGTGGAGTAAGGAAAGGGAGGCAAAGTTGGAATAACTATAGCAGCATAAACAATAAAATTTAAAAAATAAATCCCCAATAAAATTCCTGATAGCAAAAAAAAATATTTAAGAGTTAATTTTTCTTAGAGTCAGTCACTCCTTGGATTTGAACTCATACTGGATTCTTTTACAAACTCATAACTCTGTGCTCCTTTTTATGCTCTTCATTATACTGGAGTTATTTTTTTATAATCTATACCCTCAATAAAACTAAATTTCTAATAATCCTAGCTATTCCTAATGTACAGTGCCTGGCATTTAGCTGAAGAATCCTTCAGAACAAACAGAAGCAAGCGGTGGTTGTGGGAGATGAGATAATTAGTCATAGAAACTACTTCAGCTGTGATGGTTCTGAGAGCTGCATGGAGGTGGGCCTCCCTATTGCAAGAGAAGGAGAGGAATGACAAGATATATGCAGTACAGAATCCCAAGGAGCAAAGCACATATAAAATGGAAAAGAACTGTTGGTTATAATCTAAGTAGAAAGGGGACCAAGGGATCACATTTGGTTTTCCAATTATGAGACGTAAAGACCTGTAGAAAGTTCTGAAAATTATCTGCTCTTATACGCAAGAGACTCAAGAGCCAGAGTTCCAGGTCCCAGTGTATGCATACATAATTGAGAGTTTAGTATCATCAGGAGCTAAGGTCTATTTTAGGGAAACACATAAACCTATAAAGGAATCACAAGCTCCATGGGGCATTATAATGTTGAAGTCCTGAATGGTTTTAAAATTCAAAATGTAAAGACAACAAAGGGACGTGGAGTTGAAAAGGCTCTACCAAAGTAACTAGAAGGCATTATTATTCAATTTCATTGATGAGGAAAATTAATCCTAGACTGTATAAAGGAGTCACTTAAAATTAGTAATTTAGAGGTAGATACCAATTCTATAACTGAACTCTCCTAAACCTTAATTTATTTGAAAATAAAATATTCTCTAACATCTCAGTTCTTGTTGGAATTCAGCTCTGGTGCCCATCCATCCAAAACTAAGTGATTGAAAGTTGATGATAGTCTATTCCTTTATATTTAGAGTTATTTTTTTAAAATTAAATCTATTGGACTGACACCAGTTAATAGCTTTCATGTATACATTAGTATGATACGTGATTTGTATATTGCATTGCATGCCCACCACCCAAAGTCAAATCATCTTCTGTCACCCTATATTTGACCCCTTTTACACTCTGCCACCCCCACCCCCTCCCTCTGGTAACCACCATACTGTTGTCTATGTCTGTGAGTTTCAATTTTATATTCCACATATGAGTGAAATCATATGGTTCTTAGCTTTGTCTGACTTATTTCACTTAGCAAAGTATTCTCAAGGTCCATCCATGTTGTCACAAATGCAATATTTCGGCTTTTCTTACGGTTGAGTAGTATCCTTTTTGATATATGTGCTATATCTCTTTTATCCAGTCCTCTTTCAAAGGACACTTTGGTTGTCTCTCCATGTCTTAGCCACCTTTAGTTATGCTGCAATGAACATAGGGGTGCATATATCTCCATGAATACATGTTTTTTAATTTTTGGGGCAGATACCCAGGAGAGGGATAGCTGGGTCATATGGCAACTCTATTTTTAGTTTTTTGAGGAACTTCCATACTGTTTTCTATAGTGGCTGTGCCAGTGTGCCTCCCACTGACAGTGAATGAGGGTTCCCTTTTCCCCACAACCTCTCCAACACTGGTTATTGCCTGTCTTGTTGATAATAGTCCTTCTTACACATGTGAGGTGGTGTCTCATTGTAGTTTTCATTTGCATTTTCCTAAAGTTAGTGAAGTTGAGCATCTTTTTATATATTTGATGACTGTTTGTATGTCTTCTTGGGAGAAGTATTCATTAGGTCTTCCGCCCATTTTTTAATTGGATTGTTTGTACAAGAATTCATTCAAAATGGATCAAAGATCTAAATATGAGATCTGAAATAATAAAGTACATAGAAGAAAACATAGGTACTAAACTTATGGACATTCATCATAGAGAACATTTTATGAATTTGACCCCAAAAGGCAAGGAAAGTAAAGGCAAAAATAAATGAATGGGACTAAAAAGCAGCAGGGAACCAACTGAATAAATGTTATTTGCAAACAACAGCTCAAACAAGAAGTTAATATCCAAAATATATAAAGAATTCATACAACTCAATATATTTAGAGTTGTCAGCGGAGAAGTTCTTGGTATCAGTTGCACATGTATCATTACAGAGATTTCTAGTGTGTAACTGATCTAACTTTTGCTCTAATTTAAAACCATTCATTCTAGTTGCATCCTGTGTGGAAAAAAAAAGAATGGCTCTTAATTCTTCACAAATAAAACTACAGTTAAAAAGCAATTTGAAATTTAAATGAAATTCTATATTTTACATTATAAAATTTAAAAATAACTTCTAATATATATTATTTAACCATTTCAGTATTCTAGACCCTTTCAGCATGTCCATGAGATTTTACTTCCTTTCAAATATGAAATCAAAAAATATACATACCATTTCACTTTTTTAAAACAGGAAAAGACTTTATATATGAAGTCTATCATTTTTCCTTAATATTATCTAAGTATTTCCATATTCTGATTCAGTTTGAAGACAAACTATTAGGTGAAATTAAAAAATCAATTAAAACTTTTAAACAGAAAATATAAAATGTGACCCCACTAGTTGTGTCATGATGTTAGGGGTTGTTTAGATATTCACACAATGAATTACTTGAAAACTTCTGATGACTCTGGGATATCAATCCATTTATATAAAATCTCATTTTAAAATCTTTCTCTAAAACTAAGAATAAATTATCTGTTTAGTTCTCTCTCCTATCCTTTTCCTTTTCTATTTCTCCTTCTCCATTATCAACATTTTGTTTCAAAATCGGCATGGATTTATAATCTTATTAAATACTCTCAGAAAAAAAATATTTTATTTTAGATCAGAGGATATAGAAACATTTAGGGTAACACGATACATTTCATTAGTAAACTAAACCTCTAAATTACCTAAGAATGGGGCATTTTTAATGATTTCTACACTCCATGACACCCTGCTATAATATGAAACAAATGCATTAAAGTAAAAATACAAGGATAGATTTATAGTTTTCTTTTCTTTCTTTGTCATAAAGCCTTAACATATTGTTAGAAAGTAAGAGGAAAATCATGAAGAAATATAATGTGGTATCTAAAATATACTAAATTACTAATCTTTCTGTTGGCCCATTTATTCTGCAATCTCTGGAGTGAAGCAAAAGTTTGAATTTTTTCCTTAAGGGAGACAATAAGCAAAATGATAGCAGGAGCAAAACATGCTATCACACTTCCCTTTCTTTTTCAAAAACTCAGAGAGAAAACGTCTCCTCACCCAAAGTGTGTATTTTTTTTCAACTGCATAACCCCCCTACCTTACACTCCCAAGTACATATGCCTGTGGGAAGTTGGGAAGTGGGGAAGAGGATGCAGCCAACAGCATATAGCTGAAAATTGGGAAGAGGGAGAGAAATGACACTCCTTTGGACACAAGGGCTGCTTATCTTTTTCTGGACTCAGAAGCCTAATGTATTTCTGACCTTGAAGGGGCAGTTTATTTACCACATCATTCTGTGTTCTCAGGAAAAAAAAAAGTATGAATTTAATTATAACCTTGTCAAGAGGTAATTCCATCTCAAAAATTAATTTTCAGTGCTTTGGAGATATTGCACATTAAAAAATATTGTCACACAAAAAAATGGGTGGCCTGTCACAAATATTATGAAACTATTGACCTTACATAGCTTCATCTGCACAACTATTGATTTTTTTCTGTCTTTATTTTGACATTTCATATGATTTCATCTAAGATTCATCACTGTGGAAATGTCAGGTTTAAGGGTATGCTTTTATTGTTTGGGTAGAGCAATCTTAGAAATGGTTCGCTACTTATCTATTTGAGGCAGTAGGCTGGATTCATCAATGTTATGTGACTCGGCATCAAGTTATCACACTTATTTGCCAGAGGTTTCTGGATTGCTCTCTTTTCCCTCCTAAGAAGTGAATTGGGTTGTCACTTTCGGTTTTAGATGTCAGTAATTTCTTAACTGGGTTTTAAAACACTAAAGCCATGAATACTTTTAATTTGAGGACTTCCTGGGTATGATCAGCACATTATTAATTCCATACAGTTTTTGTGGGGAAGGTGATGGGGCACTAGTAGATTTCCAAATACAGTTACTCAGGACACAGTGAGAAATCAATATTTTAATGCAACGTTGTCATATAAATGTGTTGTCAAATTTTTAAACTAGTTTCTTCATGTTGTTTTCCCCCAACCCCATGGGATAATAGAGTTTTAAAGGGTTTTCGTGGAGTCTGTGACAAAAATATCTGAAAATATGTGCCTCTCTTTTGCTTAGATAGCTTCCGTACAATGACGTTTGCAGCATGTTAAACAATAAACCGAGGACTTCAACTGAACGGTGAATAATTTAAGGGTAAATAGATTGATTTTTATTAGTAATAAAATAGGAAGGAGAGTCAACAAATTATTTGTGGTACTATAGACTAGTTTCAAACTGGTCAACATCATGTAAAAATCAAATACCCAGACAGAACTAACTACATAATTTGCCTAGCTCAGTGCAAAATGAAAACATGGAGCCCTTTGTTCAAAGTTAAGAATTTCAACAACAGCCAACATTAAACTAAGTGCAAGGCCCTTCTAAGTATTTGACGGACTTCACAGGTTACGTGCCCTTGAAGCCAGCCCTGTTTCCAGGTCCTATCCATGAAAATTTAACTTCCTAATTCCATTTGTTAATGAAAAACTCGATCTCTTTACCCTGAACTTTCCCTTTCTAAAAAAAGCAACCTAAAACTGAGATAATCCATATACACACTAAAATACAATTAGCTAACTAAAATTAAGGAAAAAAGTGAAAGTATGCAAAATCTCATTTTGCTTGACTATATATATTTTAAGATCTTTGAATTAGAGAAATGTTTTAAATGTTGTACTGCTAGCAAAACTAAAACTAAAATAAAAATAATACAAAAGTACATTGCACTTAATCATTTTTATGCTAACATTCCCTGTTTATGGGAGGCAAATCCAAGAGCTTCAAGTACCTCTACATCTGTAAGCAGATTTGCAGAGAGATGTACTGTTAATGAAAATGGCAATATACACAAGGTGACCTTTAGAAATTACCCACTATTCTCAAAATGGTACTGCTTTCCACAGTAAATAAGAAACTATTATCTGACCACACATTGATGTTTCTCTCCCTCTTTTTCTCCCACCCTTCCCCTCTGTCTAAAAATAAATAAATAAAATCTTTTAAAAACAAAGAAAAAATAGAAACTATTATCTGGGTTTCATGTTCTCAACCACTTGCTATCAAAGAATAACTGATTTTAAAGGAAAGAATTGCAATATGACTATATCTTATTTATTAATGAAGTGGTTTTCTTTTGGCCAAAAGAAATGTTACTAGATAAGATATGATAATATAAAATATATTGAAAGAGCCCTGGCTGGTGTAGCTCAGTGGATTGAGTGTGGGCTGCAAACCAAAGGGTTGCGGGTTTGATTCCCAGTCAGGGCACATGCCTGGCTTGCTGGCCAGGTCCCCAGTGAGGGCCACATGAGAGGCAACCACACATTGATGTTTCTCTCCTTCTCTTTCTCCCTTCCTTCCCTTCTGTCTAAAAATTATATATATTTTTTAGATGTATATATATATATATATATATATATATATATATATATATATATACACATACACATATATATATAAAGATTTATCGATATTATTCTTTAATTCTTAGTGTGATTTAAAAGCAATTATACTAAATTGCAATAACATTTTTAGTGACATGTTTTTTTCTTTTAATTGAATGTACAAACTAAGACTTTTTAAAATATTTAATATTTTAATTATGGCATTTGATTCAGTAAAAAAAGACCCTCCTAATGAGATCTGGCCTACATAATGACATTGCTCCATGTATTATTTAATCAAATTTTCATTTAATCCCAACATTTACAACTTCCTTTCACATATTCAAAGCAGATGATATTGTGTTAGCATATGTATTAATGTTAATTGAAGTTATTCAGGTGGGTGACAAAAGAAAATTAGACCCCTCAGGGTATCATCTTCCCTTGTAGTTTAAAAAAAAACCTTTCAAGAACAGCATATGTAAATTTGAACAAAATGCTCTACTGTACCTCTCACTATAAATTCTCTAAGCATTTGATCATGCAACTCAGAATGACTCTGACAAGATTCACTTCTCATACAAAGAGTTCAAATAATGAAATGGATTTATAAAATATTCTATGTAAATTCAGAAACATAATTTTAACTGTAAAATTATAAGAAAAATATTTTAATAAGTTCATTAATTTTGTTGATAAAAAATTTTATTCTGACAAAAGAAAGAGCCCTAACTGGCATGGCTCAGTTGGCTGAGTGTCCTCCCTCAAGGTGAAAGGTGGCTGGTTCCATTACCGGTCTGGGCACAAGCCTGGGTTGTGGGCCAGATCCCTGGATGGGGCATGTGCAAGGGCCACCCATTGATGTTCCTCTCATACATCAATGTTTCTCTCCCTGTCTTTCTCCCTCCCTACCCCACTCTCTAAAAATAAATAAATAAAATTTTTATTAAAAAAGTGAAATACAAAGTATGAAAAAGGTATGTGCTTATGTGAGTTGAACAATAATTAAATATATAAGTTTAAACACATGAACACATTGATGTTAGTTATGTTTAAAATGGTGTATATATACTTGAGAATGAGGGATGGAAGAATGTTGAGCAGAAAAGACCCACTGGTTTAGTGTGTGATATGGTCATGTTTATGTACATCAGGTCCCAGATCTGTTTCTAAATCATGAGATTTGATTTTTAAAAAATATCCATGTTGACAACGGTGAGTTTGCTGTCATTTTACTGTTCACATTTTTTATCTTCTTTTTCTTAGATAAATCTCTTTAACATTTCATGTAATAAGGGCTTGGTGATGATGAACTCCTTGAACTTGACCTTATCTGAGAAGCACTTTATCTGCCCTTCCGTTATAAATGAAAGCTTTGCTGGATAGAGTGATCTTGGATGTAGGCCCTTGCCTTTCATGACTTCAAATACTTCTTCCCAGCCCCTTCTTGCCTGTAAGGTCTCTTTTGAGAAATCAGCTGACAGTCTTATGGACACTCCTTTGTAGGTAACAACCACACCTAAAACAAAAGCAAAAGCAAACTAAGCAAACAACTAGAACAGGAACTGAACCACAGAAATGGAGATCACATGGAGGGTTATCAACAGGGGGTGGGATGGAGAAGGGGGAAGATACAGAGAATAAATAGCATAAATGGTAGGTAGAAAATAGACAGGGGGGTGGTGGTTAAGAATAGTATAGGAAATGTAGAATCCAAAGAACTTATATGTATGACCCATGGACAAGAACTAAATGGGGGGAATATGGTTGGGGGGTGCAGAGCGGAGGGGAGTAAAGGGAGGGAAATGGGACAACTGCAATAGCATAATCAATAAAATATATTAAAAAATATCCATGAACTTGTGATATATTTAAAATATTTTATACTCTATGGAAGAGAAACCTCTTGAAATCTAAGTGTTGAATTCTATATTTAATCAAAAGCAAGTATTTAATTCTATATTCAAATCCACACATCAAATCCACACATAAATCCACACATAAAAAAAGTCTGATAAAATTGCAAAATGTAAATGGTATCTATTACTTTAAGCAGAATTAAACTGAAAATAATATAAAATATTCCCTTCCCCCAATAGTACCATAGGGAGAAAGCCATATAGTTTCAAAGCACAGATAAAATACAGAGCAATATTTTAATGGAAATGTTGAAAGCTGAATAGAACTGAGAAACTGTAGCAACTGAAAAATAATTTGATGTCTGCTAATCTAATAATTATGAATTTTTATTCTATTATATTTAACAGAAATTTTAAGCTTTCAGGAATTTCCTATTACCTCAACTCTGCTTATTAAAAATCTTAATATATGTTGTTTTAAGTTGCAAACATTCTTCTTTTCCACAAAATAATACAAGAGATGGGGATGATTGAAATATAAGAGATTCAAGCAGTGTGATACAAATGTATATAAAACACTTGTATACATTGCATGTACATTATACTATATGAGAAAGATTATTACTGATCTGAGCTGAAAGTGAAATACTGAAAGTTGTTTTACCCAAGAGTCACTATATTCAGAATAATGTCAATCTTAGAGAATTCCAGATGGCTAAATAGACCTATTGTAATCTGGAAATATTCACATGAAATTTCCTTCAGTTATAACTGTCTCCAATGACTGAATTTTATTTAATATACAGACAGGAAAAGGCAACTGCTGCTAGTATCTTTTTACAGAATTGTGTACGATATTTAGAGTATACTGTCTGACACTGTAAATCAGCCATCCTTTTTTCTTATTTTCAGCATATCACATTAAACAATATAAGTCTTTTATTTTTATCCTGAGTAAATGGCTTTAGGTAGCCATCAATGGTGACCATCTAGGGGGAAATAAGTAATCAGAAAAATAATCTAACCAAGATGTGAGAATTACCCCATCTGCAGAGATTTAACTGCCCACAGCCCATGTTTGAGGAAAAGTGAATTAAGGATACTTTCTTAGAAACCACTTAGAACTTAAGAAGCATAAGCTATTATAACTTCAGGTGGAAATGTCATTTGAAGAAATTTCAGTCTTTAGTCAAGCAAACAGTATTGGCAGAACCTGGAAATACGCATCATGAAACAGAAAAACTTTTTCCACAGCAAAGGACAAATAATTTTAAACAAACTGTTGATCTGCTATAGTTGTGCTAGAAAGTACTGGAAATCTGATGAGATTCCTGAGAAATATGATTTGCCTCATTGCAGGTAGTATGAAATTTAATTTGAAAAATGTCTTAATTTGCATTAAAATGGCCTAACCAAGATACTGATGCTCCTTAGCACAATGTTGTGTAGCAAAGTTTTATGAATTCAAACAAGGACTTACACCAATAATTTCCCTTATCGGGAGTAGCTTCTCAGTGGCAAGCAGAGACATCAGTCTTCCAAATACTGTGAATAATACTCTTGCCATTGAGGCTGTCAGACATTGTTTTATGAGGAAGATTGAGCTAGAATATTTCTTGTTGTCATTTTTAAATTACACTACATTTTTAATGAAACAGGAAAGTTCACTGCTAAAACTAATGTGTTAATTACATTAGAAAACATAAAAATATTTTAATACAACCAATCTTTGTCTATTTTATATAATTACTAACTGTAAGTCTGTATATTAAATTTTCTTGAGTGCAATTCTTCTATACAATGCTAGAAAAATAATTCAGCAATTGCCTTCTTTGAAGTACACTTTAAGGTTCACTTTGCACATACTCACATAAGTAAAGATTCTGTTTTTAATAAAAGGTATTTTCCTTTTGTTTTGTGAACGTGAAAATACATGTGAATTACTTTTATGTTCACGTGCAGTATGGCTTAGTATAAACAAAGAAGGAAGGAAATGATGAGTCAACATTTCCAATATTATCTGTAAAATATTAGTCCATTTAATAATAACAGTAAGTTCATTGCATGATAAAATAAATAACATCTTTTAAAAACTTAGTAATATTCTCTAAAACAAAATAATATTTACTGAGATGAGTAGTGTTGGTTTATATTTTCAATTGATATATTTTAATTTAATCTTTCTTGTACTTTTTCCATTACCATTTAGTACCCTTACACCCCCCCACCACAGCAATCACCAAACTGTTGTCATTGTCCATTAGTCCTTTCTCCTTTTTGCTCATTCCCTCTACCCCGTAACATCCTCCCCACTAGCTGTAATCTGCTGTCCATCTATGAGTCTGTCTCTGTTTTGCTTGTTAGTTCAACTTCTTCATTAGATTCCACATGTAAGTGAAATCATATGGTATTTGTCTTTCTCTGACTGGATTATTTCATTTAGCATATTGTTATCTAGGTCCATCCATACTGTTGCAAAGGGAAAATTTTTCTTCTTTTTTATGGCCAAATAGAATTCCATTGTAAATGTCCATAGTTGTTTTATCCACTCATCTATTGATGGACACTTGGGTAGCTCCCATTCTTTACCAATTTAAATAACGCTGCAATGAACATAGAGGTGCTTGTGTTCTTTGGAATTAGTGTTTTGGGTTCCTTTGCATATACTCTCAGAAGTGGGATCACTGAGTCAAAAGGCAGATTCATTTTTAATTATTTTAGGTAACTCCACACTACTTTCTACAGTGGCTGCACCAGTCTGCATTCCCACCAACAGTGCACTAGGGTTCCCGTTTCTCCATATCCTCACCAGCACTTGTTTGTTGATTTGTTTATGATGACCATTCTGCATCCCTGGGACGAATCCCACTTGATCGTGGTGTATGATCTTTTTGATGTATTGCTGAATGCAGTTTGCCAATATTTTGTTGAGGATTTTAGCGTCTATGTTCATCATCAATATTGACCTGTAGGTTTTTTTTTTCCTTCACTGTGTCTCTGTCTGATTTAGGGATTAGGATGGTGCTGGCCTCATAAAAGGAGTTTGGTAGTCTTCCCTCTTCTTGGATTTTTGGAATAGTCTGTGAAGGATAGGGGTTAGCTCTTCCTTAAAAGTTTTGTAAAATTCTCCTTTTACAAAACATTTAAGGCTTTTTGGTGATGGGAGTTTTTTTTATTATTGCTTCAGTTTCACCAGATGTTATCAGTCTGTTCAGGCTTTCTGCTGCTTCTTCATTCAGTTCTGGGAGATTATATTTTTCTAATAATTTGTCCATTGCACCCAGGTTTTCAAATTACTTGGCATATAGTTCTTCATAGTAATTTCTTACAATCCTTTTATCAGTTGTAATCTCTCCTCCTTCATTTCTGACTTTATTTATTTGAGTCCTCTCCTTTTTTTTCTTGATGAATCTGCTTAAAGGCTTCTCAATTTTGTTTATCTTTCAAAGAACCAGCTCCTGGATTTACTGACCCTTTGAATTGTTTTAGTTTCTATGTCATTTCATTCTGCTCTGATCTTGATTATTTCCTTTCTTCTACTCACTCTGGGCTTTGTTGTTGTTCCTCCAGTTATTGTAGTTGTAGGGTTAGGTTGTTTATCTGAAATATTTCCGTCTTTTTCAGGTAGGCCGGTATTACTATGAACTTCCCTTTCAAGTCTGCTTTCAGTGTGTCCCAAAGGTTTTGGACTATTGTGTGTTCATTTTCATTTGTTTCTGGAAACTTTTTTATTTCTTCCTTGATTTCATTATTAACCCATTCATTGTTTAATAGCATCCTATTCAGTCTCCATGAGTTTGAATATTTTTGAATTTTCTTCCTTGAGGTTAGTTTCTAGTTTCAGGCCCTTGTGGTTTGAGAAAATGCTTGATATGATTTCAATTTTCTTGAATCTGTTTCGTGTCCTATCATGTGGTCTATTTCTGAAAATATTCCATATGCATTTGAAAAGAATGTGTATTTTGCTTCTTTGGGATGAAAAGTCCTATATATATCCATTAACTCCATTTGATCTGGTGTGTCATTCAGTTCCTCAGTACCCTAGTTGATATTTTGTTTGGAAGATCTATCCTTTGTTGACAGTGAGGTGTTAAAATCCCCTACTGTAATTGTGTTGCTGTCAATATCTTTCTTGAAGTCCCCTAAGATTTTCTTTATATATTTTGGTGCTCCTATGTTGGGTGCTTGTATGTTTACAATATTCATGTCTTCTTGATGGATTCTTCCCTTGAGTATTATGAAGTGTCCTTCTGTGTCTCTTTTTATGTCTTTTGTTTTGAGTCTATTTTGTCTGATATAAGTATTGCTACCCTGGCCTTTTTTTCCTGTCCATTTGCTTGGAATTTTTTTTTCAAACCCTTCACTTTCAGTCTGTGTAGGTCTTTTGTTGTGAAGTGGGTCTCTTGTAGGTAGCATATATATGGGTCATGTTTTCTTATCCATTTAGCTATCCTGTGTCTTTTGATTGGGACATTTAGTGCATTCACATTTAAGGTTATTGTTGATAGGTACTTATTCATTGGTATTTTACCCCTTTTGTACCTGTGTTCCTCTCTCTCACACTCTTTTTCTTACTCTTCTTAAAGCAGTCCCTTTACCATCTCTTGCAGAGCTGGTTGGGTGGAGGTGTATTCTTTTATTCTTCTTTTGTCTGGGAAACTCCTTATTTGGCCTTCCATTTTAACTAAGAGGCTTGCTGATTAGAGTAGTCTTGTCTGCAGCCCTTTAATTTTCATTAGTTGGAATATTTCTTGCCATTCCCTTCTCACTTGGAGCATTTCCATTGAGAAGTTAGTTACCTGCTAGCCTTATTGGGGCTCCCTTTATTATTTTTTTTTAATATTTTTTTTAAAGATTTTATTTTTTTATTTATTTTTAGAGAGAGGGGAAGGGAGGGAGACAGAGAGGGAGAGAAACAGCAATGTATGGTTGCCTCTCACATGGCCCTCACAGGGACCTGGCCTGCAACCTAGGCATGTGCCCTGACTGGGAATCGAACTGGGACCCTTTGGTTCCCAGCCCGCGCTCAATCCACTGAGCTACCAGCCAGGGCCCTTTTTTGTTATTCCCTGTTTTTCCCTTGCTGCTTTTAAGATTCTCTCTTTGTCTTTGAATTTTGCCATTTTAATTATTATGTGTCTTGATGTGGGCCTCCTTGGGTTCCTTTTAATTGGGACCTTCTGTGCTTCCTGGAATTGTATGACTTTTTCTCTCATCAAATTAGGGAAGTTTTCTATAATTACTTTTTCAAACAGGTTTTCTATCCCTTGCTCTTCTTTTTCTCCTTCTGGTATCCATATTATACGGATATTATTCTGTTTCATGTTGTCCTGCAGTTCCCTTAACACCTCTTCATTCTTTCTGAGTCTTTTTTTCTTTTCTTGCTCTTTCTGGGAGTTTTTTTCTACCTTGTCCTCCAGCTCACTGATTCAATCCTCTGCTTCATCAAGCCTGCTTTTGGTTCCTTCTACTGTGTTCATCAATTTAGAAATTGTATTCTTCATTTCCTCTTGGCCCTAGTTGATATTTTCTATTTCCTTTTTCATGCTGATAATAGTTTCAGTCAATTTCTTATAGTTCCCCTGTAACTTTTGGTAATTCTCACTGAGCTCATTGAGCTTCCTTATAACCATTGTTTTGAACTCAGTATCTGACAGTTGACTTGCCTCTATTTCATTTAGCACTCTTTCTGAGCATTCCTCCTTTCCTTTCAATCAGGGGTCGTTTCTTTGTCTTTCCATTATTTGTGAGATTCTTCTTGTTTGTTTATGCTTCTTAAATTGATTTGTTTTTTCTTCCTGACTTTGTGGTGTGACCTTCTATGGTAGGAGACCTGTGAGAGCCAGTGGTGCAGTCTCCTTGATCTCCTGAACTTGATGCTATCAGAATGTCCTTTATGTTGGCTCTCTGGATGTAATTGGGTTTTGATTGTTATTGGGCCTTTATTTGGTGGGTCCTTACCTCCAGATAGTTAACTGAGGGCCACTCTGCCCACTACTTCTTGTATGCTGTTGTGCAGGTGCTGTCAGAACAAACCACAAAGCCCAGGCAACAAACCCACACCTGCAAAAATAACTGTGCCCTATGATCACACTATGAACAGCAAATGAACCAGTATTACTAAGGGTGTAAAGAGATTGAGACTGTTATAAGAAAGGAGAGTGAATATGATATGACCTAATGAAAGAAAAATTATTTTGAGAGGGTAGAGGGAGGAGTGCTAATAAGAATTGGGAGTCAGAGCAATGAGAACAGAGAAAGTGAAATGTACTTTGTGAATTAAAAAAAGGGAATGAAGAATGTGGGATGGAGGCATATAGTATTAGGTTCAAAGAAATTAACATAAAGTAAAATAAAGTGAGAGAAAGTAAAAGGAAGGAGAAAAGTAAATAAATAAAAATATAGGAGCCAAATTAGAGAGAAAGATCCACCAGAGCATATCAATAACAAATAAGCTAAAATTAATATAGGTGGTATGGAAATAAGAGGGTAAAAAGAAACAAAGAAAAGCTTAAGAGATTCTAGAGGAATGGGAAGTGATTTTGAAATGATAGAGGGAGGGGGAATACTAAGAGTGAGGAGTAAAAACCAGGCTAAGACAGGGGAAAATTAAAATTTTAGATGAAAGGAAAAAGAAAAAAATGAGGCAAATAAAGAGAAATAAAAGGACAGGATGAAAGGGAACAGAAGAAAAAAATGAAAAAATAAAACAGGCTAACACAGGGAAAAATTAAAAATTTGAGATGTATAAATGTGTATGAGTGGGGACCTGTAAAATCTGATATTTGAAATACAAAATTAGTGAAGATGTAGAGCTACAATTGAAAACAATTGCAAAAATTACCCTACCCACAACCACCTAGCAAAAATTGCTAAAGGTGGAGAGAGAAGGCAGGTATTTTAAGAGTGGAGAAAAAGGATGTGAGATGACCATTGACAAGAAAATTGGTTTTGTGGGTCTGGACAGGGGAGAAATAGTGAGAGTGTGAGATGGAAACATGTTGTAGCAAGAGGGAAAACAAAATTTAAATGAGAATAATGAGAGGAAAGAAGGTAAAATGGAGTATGAGAAGGAAGGGGCAATATATGTGAACTGAAATACACTATAGTATAATATCTAGTGAGTTAATATGCACAAACTTGATGGACAAGAAATGAATGTTAAAAAGCTGTGCAGGAAAAAAAGGTTTGCAAGTCATGGAGAAGATCACATTGGATTTCATCTTGGTAGCCTGTAGTATTTACCACTGTTTTTTCTTTTCTTTCTGAATCTGTCTCTGGTGGTATCAGATGTTGACCCCATCGGACCTTAGGCAGCCTCTTTGAGACTTCCAGGGATCTACTGTCCGTGGCTGTCTCCTTCAGTTGTTAATCTGGTCACTCTGACTGAGCAGTCAGATTTAAGCACCATAGGGCAGGGCAGAATCCTGCCTGGGGTGAGGCTATTTTTTCCCCTCAGGCTGCTGCTGCTCAGAGGAGAGTGGTCTGCCTGAGCAGGATGGCACTGCCATTTGGGGGACTCAGCTCCAGGATCCTGGTGGCCACTCTCTTAGTTCTCTCTCCAAAGCCTCCATCCCAGTCTGTCCTCAAGCGTCTATAGTCCACTCTGCCCCTGCTTTGCCAGGGATCTACTATCTCTAGCTGTCTCCTTCAGTTGCTAATCTAGTCACTCTGCACTCAGCAGTCAGGTTTAGGCACCACAGGGTGGGGCAGAATCCCTCCTGGGGGTGGGGCTATCACTTCCCTCAGGCAGATGCCACTCAGAGGGGAGTGGACTGCCTGAGCAAAGGGGATGGACTCAGCACTGCAACCTCCACGTCTACTCTCTCAGCTCTCTTCCCAAAGCTTGGGTCCCCAGTCTCTCCTCAAACGTCTCAAGCCAACTCTGTCCCCACCTTTGCCAGAACCCAGGGTAAGTGGCTGCAAATGAAAATTTGTGCATTGGCCCTTTAAATGTCTCTTTGTGTCTCCAGCAGTCCATCTCTGGCAGAGAGCAACACTGCCACTTTTCCCCACTAGTTATCTGTGTACTTCTTGGGCTCTGGTTCCCTAGGCTGGGGATACTGGCTTAGGGTTTAGACCCCACACTTCTTAGGGGAATCCAACCAGCTACTCGGTTACCCCTCTGGCCCTGCTGCCTGTGGGCACCCAGCCGGCTCTTTTGAGTCTATCGCATTCCTTACCAGACAGGTTGTGCTGAAACTGATTCTTTTGTCTGTCCAAGATTATAAGGCTTCTCTCTCACTATTTCTCAATTGTTTGTTCCAGGTGATTTCTCTGTAATTCAGTTGTAATTCCAAACTGGTCCTGGGAGGAGGTTAGTGTGACTTCCATTCACTTCTCTGCCATCTCCCTCCTCAGTGTTTGTGTGATTGATTTCTAGTTTCATAGCATTGTGGTCAGAGAAGATGCTTGATATGATTTCAATCTTCTTAAATTTCTTGAGACTTGTTTTGTGTCCCAATATTTGGTGTATCCTAGGAAGTGTTCCTTGTGCACTTGAAAAGTATGTATGTACTGCCATTTTTGGGTGAAATGCTCTGAAGATATCAATTATATCCATTTTATCTAGTGTGCCATTTAAGGCCACTGTCTCCTTGTTGATTTTCTACCTTGAAGATCTATCCATTGAAGTCAATGGGGTGTTAAATGTCCAACTACGACTGTGTTTCTGTCCATCTCTCCTTTTATGTCCATCAAGATTTGCTTTACATATTTAGGTGCTCCTATGTTGGGTGTGTAAATGTTTATTATGGTTATATCCTCTTGTTGGATTGTTCCCTTTATCATTATGTAGTGTCCTTCTTTGTCTCTTACTATAGCCTTTCTTTTAAAGTCTATTTTGTTGTATATAAGTACTGTTACCCCAGCTTTTTTTTTCTTTCAATTTGTATAAAATATCTTTTTCCATCCCTTTACTTTTAGTCTGTGTGTATCTATCTGAAATAGGTCCCAGAAGCAGCATATATACGGGTCTTGTTTTTTTTGTTTTTTGTTTTTTGTTTTAATCTATTCAGCTACACTCTGTCTTTTGGTTTGAGCTTTTAATGCCATTATGTTTAAGGTGATTATTGACAAATACATATTGAGTGCTATTTTATCATTAGACTATTTTCCTCTTTTTTTTCCCCCCTTTCTTTCTTTCTCTTTTTCTTCTTCTTAAAGCAAGCCCTTTAACATATATTGCAGTACTGATTTGGTGTTAACAATCTGTTTTAGCTTTTTATTTTCTGGGGATAAGGAGCTGGGAAATTAGCTCCTTATTTCTCCTTCCACTTGCTGGGTAGAGTAGCCTTGGTTGTAGGTTCTTGCTTTTCATCACCTTCAATATTTCACGCTTCTCCCTTCTGGCCTCAAATGTTTCTGTGGAGTAATCAGATGACAGTCTAATTGATGCTCCCTTGTAGGTAATTATCTACTTTTCTCTAGCAGTTTTTAGGATTCTCTCCTTGTCTTTAAGCCTTTTCATTTTAATTATGATGTGTCTTGATGTAGACCTCTTTGGGTCCAAATTGTTTGGGACTCTCTGAGATTCTTGTGCTTGTGTGACTTTTTCCTCACCAGATTAGGGAAGTTTTTGGTCATTATTTCTTCAAATAGATTCTCGATCCCTTGCTCACTCTCTTCTCCTTCTGGTATTCCCATGATGCAGATGTTACATTTCATGTTGTCCAAAATGTTTCTTAAGCTCTCCTCATTTTTTATTTTTTTTCTTTTTGCTGATATGCTTGGGTATTTTTTTTCTACCTTGTCTTACAAAATACTGATTCTATCCTCTGCTTCATCTAATCTACTGTTTAGTCCTAGCAGTGTATTATTTATCTCAGATATTGCATTCTTTATTTCTGACTGGTCCTTTTTTATAGTTTCTATAAACTGTAAAGATACTGCTATTGAATATCCTTATAATCATTACTCTAAACTCTATCTGATAAATTATTTGCCTCCATTTCATCTAGTTCTTCTGGAGAATTCTTTTTCTTTCATTTGGGGTCTGTTTCTTCATCTTCCTATTTTTGCTGCTTCTTTGTATTTGCCACCTTAAATGTTAAACTAATCAGTCTTTAAGCTGATCAGTTCTTAATTTAATCAAGCTGTGATCAGTAATCTGTCGTAAGCACCACAGGTTAGGGCAGAGTAATTCCTGCTGGTAGGGTTCTTCCCCTCAAGCTGATGTCACTTGTAAGGGAGTGCTTTGCCTAAAAAAAGATGGCTTCTGTAGTATAGGTAATGACTCAGCACAGGGATCCTGGTAGCTGTTCCTTCATTTCTCTCCCAAGACCCTCCAGCTCCAGACTCTCCTCAAGGATCTCTAGTCTACTCTGTCTTCCCTCTGCCAGAGCCCAGGGTGAGTGGCTACAAATGAAATTTTGTGTGTGGGCCCTTTAAGATGCTCTGCATCTCTAGCCATCTCTCCCTGGCAGACAGAAACACTGCTGTTTTTCACAGCTGGATGTTATCTGAGTTCCTTTTTGACTCTGGTGCTGTAGGCTGGGGAGCCCAGCTTGGGGTTTAGACCCTACACTTCTCAAGGGGAACCCCCTGGCCAATGAAATATCCCTCTGGAACTTCAGCTGTTGCCTGTGGGAGCCTAGCCCTCTTGAACCTCCTCCCCACTCCCTACCAGTCACATTGTGGTAAAGTGGTTTCTTCTGTCTGTCCTTGGTTATAAGGCTTCTCCCCAGCTAGTGTTCATTTGGTTATTCTGGATTATTTCTCTACAATTTAGTTATAATTCCAGATTGGTCCTGGGAGAATGTTAGTGTAGCTTCCACTTAACTCCTCTGCTGTCTTGGATCTCTCAATTGATATTTTTATTTAAATGATTATAGATTCAAATGCAGTTTGAATATAATCATAAGAAATAACATGGGGAGATCCTTGTATACTCCTTATATATTTTGTCCAGTTTCCTATTCAGTGGAAACACGTTGCAAAACTATTATACAGTATCACAACTAAGATATCAACATTGATATAACCTACCAATTTTATAATTTTATTCAGCTTTCCCCATTTTTAATTGTCCTCTTTGGGGAGTATATTTATGCATGTTAAGTTATATAAAAGTTTTATCACCTGTGTAGGTTTGTGTATCTATGAGTTTGTTTGTTTATTGCTTTTTGTTTTATATCCCATATATAAGTAAAATCATATGATTCTTATATTTTCCATCCAACTTATCTTACTTAGCATAATACTTTCCAAAATCCATTTATGTTGTTGCTAATGGCAATATTTCATCCTTTATTAGTCTTCCATTGTATGTGTACACCGCATTTTCTTTATCCAATCGTCTACCGGGATATCAAACAGCACTTACACCACAATGATCCCGGGTGCTGCCCTCGGCAACCCCTTTCCTCTGACAAACAGTAATCTCTCTAACATTTCTAAAGTTGTGTCAGTTAAAAATACTATGTCACTGGAAAATATTAAAATTATGTTATATAAATGCAATATTACAGTATATATTCTTTTGAGACTGACTCTATCACTCCACATACTTCATCCTGGAGGTTTATCCAAGTTTTATCAATACTATATTCCTTTTTATTCCTGAATAGTATTATATGCTATATGTATCTCAGTTTTTTAACCATTCATCTGTTAAAGAATATCTTGAATAATTCCATTTTTTAGCTATTATTCTTAAAACTACAAAGTATATTCATGTATAGGATTTGTGGGAACATAAGTTTTCATTTCTCTGGGATAAATGCCTAGAGTGGAATTGCAGGGACCTATGCTAATTGCATATTTAGGTGTATACAAAAGTGCCAAATTGATTTTTAGAGTGCTTGTATCATTTTACTTTCCCACAGGCAAAATATGAGTGATCCATTTTCTCTGCATCTTGAGTTTGATGCCACCACTATTTTTTATTTTAGCCATTACCTTAGATGTGCAGCTATAGCTCATAGTTTAAATGTGCATTCTCCTAATGATAATAATGTTGGACGTTGTTTCATGTGCCTATTTGCCGTCTGTATGTCCTTTTTAGTGGAATGTTTTTGATGTCCTTTTCCCATTTTCTAATTTGATTGTTTTTTTACTGTTGAGTTTTCAAAGATCTTTGTATATTCTAAATACTTCTCTTTTAGCAGATATGTAGTTTGCAGATATTTCTCCCAATCTGTAGCTTGTCTTTTCATTCACATGACATGGGCTTTCACAGAGCAAATGGTTTTAACTTCTTGGAGGTATAATTTATCAGTTTTTCTTTCCTAAATCATACTTCAGTGTCAAGTCTGATAATTCATTGCTGAGCCCTGGATCCTAAATATTTGCTCTTATGCTTTTTTCCTAAACTTTCTGTTTTACACTTTATTAAATTTACATGTAGGTTGTCTGTAATTCACTTTGAGTTGGTATGAGGGTTATGTTGAGGTTCATTTTTTTCTTTTTGCCCATGAATGTCCACTTGTTCCAATGTCATTTGTTGAATATGACATATACTTCCTCCATTGTATTAATTTGGAATCTTTGTCAAAAATAACTAGATCATACTTGTATGGTTCTATTTCTGGATTCTCTACTCTGTTTTACATATTTATATATCACATTTTCTCCAATACCTCACACTATCTTACATATTTATATGTCACATTTTCTCCAATACCTCACACTATCTTAATTACTATAGCTTCAGAGTAAGCTTTAGTATCAGGTACAATGTTTCCACTCTCTTTATTCTTCTTTTTCAAGACTGTTTCAGCTACTCTATAGTCAGTATCTTTCCATATAAATTTTTTAAAAAGTTTGGTTGACTTTTTGTCAACCAAAAAGTTTTCTGGGATTTTGATAGGAATTGCAGGAATCCTATAGATTAATTTATGGAGAATTGATATTTTTACCATGTTGAGTCTTCCTGTCCATGAACAGAGTATATCTCTCCATTTATTTAGGTTTTATTTTATTCATATTTTTCAATATTCTATAATTTTCAACATAGAGATCCTGTACATGTATTGTTAAATGTATATGTTACTATTTTATTTTATTTGGGACAATTATAAATGGTATTGAATTTTTAATTTTGTTTTCCATGTTTGTTAGTATATACATACAAAATAGATTTTTGTGTTAATGCTGTAACCTGCAATCATGATGAACTCACCTATTAGTTATAGGAGGGTTTTTTGGTACTTTTTCAGGGTTTTCTCTGAAGACAATCTTGATATCTGTAACCAGAAATAATTTTATTTCTTCCTTTCCACTCTGCATGCTTTTTGACTCTTTTTCTGCTACCTTATTGCAGTGGCACAATGTCTACTACTATGTTTAATAAGAGTGATGACAATACACATCATTGCTTTGTTTCTGACCATGGGTGAAAATACTCAATTTTTCACCATTGAGTATAATGTTACCTACATTTTTTAATATATAATCTCTGTCATGTAGAGGTAAGTATTCTCTATTCTTATCTAGCTGAGTGTTTTTATCACAAGTGGTCTTTGAGTTTGGGAAATGCTATTTTTGTCAATTGATCATATGATTTTTATTCTTTAGCTTGTTAATAGTAGATTATTTTGATTGATTTTCAAATATTTAACTAGTCTACATACATAGAATAAATTCCACTTGGTCATGGTATATAATTATTTTTATACATTTGCTGATAATATATTGAAGATTTTTGCATTTAAGTTCATCAGAGATAATTGGATTTTTGTTTTTTTGTGATTCTTTCTGTATAGTTTTGCTATTAGGGTAATTGATCTCATAAAATGCTTTGGGAAGTGTTCCCTTCTCTTCTGGAAGAAGAAATTTTTCTGAAAGAGACTGTGTAAAATTATTGTTAGTTGTTTAATTTTTCATAGAATTCCTCAGTGAAACCATCTGAGCCCTGAAATTTCCTTTAGGGAGATTTTCATTTATGAATTCAATCCACTTAAGGCTATTCATATTGTCTACCTCATCTTTGTTGAGTTTGGGGATTTGTTGTCTTTGAAAAATGCATCCATTTTTTCTAAACTGTTGAATTTATAATTTCATTTTCTTTCTTCAAAGAACCAGAGTTTTGCTTAATTCTTTTTCAATTGATTTCTGCTTTGTCTTTCCATTTTCTTCTTCTTGCTTTGTGTTTATTTTGCTTTTCTTTTGTGGTTTCTTGAGGTTAAAACTTAAAATGTTTCTTTTGGAATCTTTACTCATTTATAACTATTTCCATTCTATAAACATCCCTCTCATCACTGCTTTAGCTGTATCCCAAGTATTTTGACATGTTGTTTTTTTGTTTCCATTCAGTTCTGTGTATATTTTAATTTCCATTGAGACTGTTTAGAAGAGTGTTAATTTTCATGTATTTTGCAATTTTTTATTGTTTTCATTTTATTGATTCCTTGTTAGATTTCAATATGATTAGAGAAAACACTCTATATGATTTTAGTTCTTTTACATTTGTAGGGGTCTATTTTATGGCCAATGTCAATAGTCTCTTTTTTGTGAATGATCTATGGAATGTGTTAGTCAGCTTGGATTGGCATAACAAAATACCATAGACTGGATGGCTTAAATAACACACATTTATTTCTCACAGTTCTGGAAACTAAGAAGTCCAACAGCTTCTTGGTCAAAATTCTCTTCCAGGCTTGTAGATTACTGCCTTCTCACTGTGTCCGAGAGAGAGAGACAGATCTAATATCTTCTTGTACGGGTACTAATCACATCATGAGGAGTTCATCCTCATGACCTCATCTAAACCTAACTAGCCCCAAAGACCCTGTCTCCATATACCATCACAGTGACAGTTCAGCTTTCAGCATGTGGGTATAGGGGCAACACAGCTCAGTCCACGGCAGAGTGCTTGGTGGCACAATGCTTGAATAGGGAGTATCCTGCTGCTGTTGATGCAGCGTTGACACGGGGTAGCTCGGGCCTGCCGATACCCGTGGGTGACCGTGACTCGGATGCGTGTACCGAGACACGCGGGGAAAGAAAGACCGGGGCTATGTGGCTGATTCCTCCCATTTCCAGGAAAAAGCCTCGTGGCTTGCCCAGCCAGGGTTTTTATCAGGGGCATTAGCAATTTACATAGGATTGA
>PVJI01014565.1:0-43800 GCA_004026765.1 Micronycteris hirsuta
TGATTGACTCTTGCAGGCCCCCAACTGGGGAACCCAGCCTACAACCCAGGCATGAGCCCTGACCAGGAATTGAACCAGCAACCCGAAGCAGAGACGTTTTGGTTCACAGGCAGGCACCCAATCCACTGAGCCACACTGGCCAGGGCCCAAAGCTGCCTTTATAAAGCCTTTTTAAATATTATAAACTAAGATCATTTTCTTACGTTTGTGTTGTGTTTTGTATCTATTATGTAAGTGCTGTGAGAGTATTTACAATATCCTAGAAGCAACTTTCAGGTTTTGAGAGATGGATATTCTGTCATATGCTCCATGTCTTGTGTGGGCAGGTGGATGACGTTAGGGATCCCCTCATTCTGTGTGGATTTGTAGGCTCCGGTTTCTCCTAGTCATTTCCCACCCTGGTTTGGTAACTTAAGCCTTTTAAAAACAATTGGTGTCAGGCTCCAGTAACTAATCCATCTGAGTTCAGGAAGGTTGGGGAGGTAAGGCATAATTGTCCCTTAATCTGGTTGTACATCTGTCTTGGTAAACTTTTGTTTCCAAGGTAATGTGAAAGAAATCTTGAAACAGAGTGCCAAGTGGGTATTAAATTCTGGCCCCTGAATCCCCAAGAAAACTGCAGCCCAAAAGCAAGTCAAGCCCTGGCTGGTGTAGCTCAGTGGATTGAGCCCGGGCTGCGAATCGAAGGGTCACAGGTTCAATTCCCAGTCAGGGCACATGCCTGGGTTGCGGGCTGGGTCCCCAGTGGGGGCCACGTGAGAGGCAACCACACATTGATGTTTCTCTCCCTCTTTCCCTCCCTTCCCCCTCTCTCTAAAGATAAATAAATAAAATTTAAAAAGACACACACAAGTGAAGCCCTGTCTGGTGTGGCTCAGTGGATTGAGCACTGGCTTGTGGATCAAAAGGTTGCCGATTCGATTCCCAGTCAGGGCACATGCCTGCGTTCTGTGAGAGGCAACTGGTCAACGTGTTTCCTGTGCATTGACGTTTCTCTCCCTGTCTTAAAATAAATATTTTTTAAAAATACAAAAAAAGAAAAAAGTGCAAGTCAAACTCGTCAACAGAATCCAGGAAAGTTCCTGTGGGCCTGACGACTTAAGAGCAATTTCAGAAAGCTTCCGGGGTGACAATGGAGAGCAGGCAGAGGAGACCGACTCCCCAAGGGAAGAGCGAGTGCCCCCACCCCCAGAGTGTTTTAATTTAGATTCTCAAATATGACTAAAGTGTCACATAAGGATGATCAGCTGTAATTTCCCACTTTGAAGCAATGCAAGATGATGGACTCGAAGAGCCTTCCAGCCCGAGGACTGGGTTTTAGCTGGTTTTTCTACCCTGGAATCTAATTTTGGTGCCTGACTGACGCGAGCCTGCAATTAGCACCACGGACAGGATCCGAGTCCACAATAATGTTCCAGCAGGTCTTTTGGCAAATACTCAATTATTGTCAGAACTCCAACTGACGTGTTTCAATATACCCACACTGGGGCAGGACACAAGGGAAGAACCACAAAATGGAAGAGAAACGTTGACAGGTCAGCTTCCCCTTTCCACCGTGTGGGGACGAGGCCTCACGTAACCGGACATCACTGCCCTTACAGGAGCAGGTAATGTTTACCTGGGACTTACTGCATCACAGGTGCCATTACCAGCGCTCTACAAATGGAAGTCTCACAGCCGTGGAGCTAATGCTGAGGTAGTGCTCGGATTATCCCAATTGTACTGATGTGGAAAAAGAGTCACAGTGACACTAAATGACTTTGCCCAGGGGCACTGAGCTCATTAGTGGGACAAGTGGGACTGGGACTGAGGCAGCCAAGGCGCAGAACACAGTTCACCCTTATGCTACACTGCCTTTTGTAAAATGACATGACGGTGACATGATGTCACTTCACAATACCAGAGATTTTTGCATAGGATAAAAAGATTTTACGCGCTGCCTTTTGTGCTTCTATTTCTAGTTCTAGGTCAGACCTGAACTTAAATTTCAAGACCCTTATTTCTTCCATTGGGGAAGATGCAACAGTTGACAGCTGAACAAATTGTTTTTAGGGCTCAAAGTTTACGGGTCTCTTTAGAGTTTGTGTTGAAGGGGTTGAAGACTCAGAACAGAGCCCTAGAAGTTGTCCAAAAAGTTGAGAAACAAGGCTCAACTCCCCACTCAACTGCTCTCTAAATTTATTCATCTGCTGCTAGGCCTGGATCCATCCCACCCCCTCCCCTGGCCCTGCGCCCTGAGGGGACCAAGCCGGGGTGCTTTGCTCTCAGCCTCCTCCTTCTCAGGGTGTGACCCAGGACTTCAGGAAGGAAGGATGAAAGGAGTTGGTTTTATCTTCCTGGGGTGGCAGGAACAGAGCCGTCCCCGTGAGTGGCCGTTGGTGGTGTTGCTGTGGCTTGCTGCAGCTCTCTGCTTGCCGGGGGGTACTGCGCCAGAACGTAGAGGAAGCCGCCCAGGGCCGCCACGGCCATGGCTGTGTTGTGGGAGGAGCAGCCATCTGGGAGGGAGACAGAGTCCCCCGTGAGTGCTGGGTTGAGTGCTTTTCAGATATTCCCCGCAACCAGCCTGGTGCCCACAGCTCCACTCTGGCTGGGCACCCATCCGCCAGCTGAGTGTGTTGGCTGCTAATGGCTCCCTTCTCCAGAGAAATGTCTTCAGCCATCTGGGAGGTTACACCTCCTCCCAACGACTTAGTAATAAGGGACACACAAGCAAAGCCCCAGTCCTGAGGTCTTGGGGTGTGACTGTGATATGATTCATGCTCTTTTGCTGGAGTGCTCTGCACCTCCCACAGTACCCCCCTGTCCCGCCATCTGACCTGAGGCCATACCCCTGCCCAGCTCCTTCCTGCTTCCCCTGCTCTCAGGCTCACTGAGCCCCATTTTACAGTTGGAGAAACTGAGGCTCAGAGAAGAGAGTTGAGCTTCCAGCCTTGTAATTTCACAGCTCATTTCTTGACCCTGACAGCCTCTCTCATTGCTGCCTCGGGCCTGCAGGTCCCATGAGAGCACCTGCCTGAAACAGGAACCCCTTACATGTTCTTCAGTTCTGAACTCAAAGGGGGCCGCCCACCTTTAGTCACTGGGCAGTGGAGGGAGCCAAGATGTTCCTCTTCCCTCACAAACTCAGAGAAAAGAAGAACGCCAGCCAGGCCCCTTGGGGGGAGGGAGAATGCAGATTTCAAGGAGCCTAATTACTCACCCTGGCAGTCCACACGTACCAGTGGCCTACCATACACCAAATTCCATGGGCAGTGCTTTGCACAGCGATCTGATATTAACCTCAACAGCCCTACGAAGGATGCACTGTTTGGTCCTCATTTTACAGATGGAAACTGAGGCTCAGAGAAATTGAGTGATTCCCACAGTGAATAGGGGCAGAAGCAGATTCAAACCCAGAGAGCCTGACTTCAAATCCTGTGCTCTTAATCTCCATGAGTGTGGTTATAAGTAAAGAAAGGGGCACATCACTCCCTCCCGGGCAGTTTTTTAGGCTGCTGGTCCACCTTCAGGGGCCCCAGACAGGGCCTCGGGCTTTGGAATTTCTACAGCTCCCTCTCCAGCTCTCAGTGGTGAGGGAGCGGCCAGCTCCCAGGGTGTGCACTGCAGGCTCCCTACCACCTGCCATAGGTAGTCCCAGCTCCCTCTGTGTTGGGCAGGCCTGGCCAGGGCGGGGGGCCTCTGGGAGTCTCCTGAGAAAGTCTTTTCCTTGCCCTGCCCAAACCGTGGGGGCAGCTGCAAAATGGACCCACTGGATTTTTGATTCCACTCCTCTCTCATCTGTGTGCAGGTAGATGATGAGGCTGTGGTGGGGTTGATGGTGAGATGTTCAGTTCCTGAAATCATCCCCCAACACACACTGGACATCTACGTTGAGCTGGCTTCCCTCTTCCCTTCCTGCTTTTGCCCAGCAGTTACTTATTTTTATTAATAAAAAGATTGACTAAAGTCCTCCCTTCCTTCTTTTTCCCTCCCTACCTCGCCCCACGCCTTTATCCCATGTTACCTCTTGCCTTTCTCCTTTCCAATATGGTTATATCCCATTCTCAGTCTCTCTGCATTGGTGGGCTGACCAAACAACTTATAATTTCAACCAAGGTGCTTTGGGGAGGAAAAGGAGCACTGTCCAGGATGACAGGTGTAAGTTGGGGACACTAGGACACGTGGCCCCTGGGACTGTGCTAGTTCCTTGCATGTTGGCTCTCAGATTCCCTCCCTACTCTTCTTTGCTCCAAATCCCAGCGAGCTGATCTGTTCAAACTACATTTCCCAGGCTGCCTTGCCCACCAACAGCAGGCACAGGTGGAGCTAAGGAAGAAGCTGAAGCATTTCTCCCCCTCTCTGGCTCCTCTGTGTCCAGCCCCTGAAGATTTGGCTAACAACCCCCTCCCCGCAGCTCTGCCTCCAGGGAGGGCAGTGGTATCCTGAAGTGGTTCATCTCTGGGTTTTCTCACTTTTACCGTTTTCAGCTCTTGCCACATCTCTAAGACATGTTCCCTATATTCAATTCCCTCTTGGGAAGTTTCACATGCGAATGGTTCTCCTGATTAGACTTCGATGGAGAGGTGCTATCTCTGACTTTCAGTAATACACCGGAACTTCTCTTTTGTGTTCCTTTCAATGGGACAATGTCTCTGGACTCCCCATTTTGAAAGGGGAGGGTACCAGGGACCCCTACCCCTCTCCCCCAAACACAAGGGCCCTTTGACTAGTGATGCAGGGGTGGGGGGTCAGTGATGCGGGGGCCTGTTTCCTATTGAGGGCCATCTCTGTGTAGCCTTTCTGCACAGTCTCCGTTTCATGCCAAGAAGCCCCTTGGGTATTTTATTACCTGCAAATTGTTTTTCTCGCCTCTTTACTCTTCTCAAATAATGCTGTTGGTGTTGAATGACTTCAGATAATTTCTCATCTTCAGTATCTGGGAGAAGAGTGAACGATAAACTTCTCAAGATGGATTTTCAAACATTATTTGCTAAACCTCCCCCTCACAACATCCCAAGCAACTCAGGTCCTCTCTAGGATCTGGAAACGCTCCCAGAAGTTTCCTTGAGCACCTGTCTGCAAACCCTTCCACGTGGCCTAAATTTGTCACCTACTGATATTTCTCAGACCGTGGTCCCTCAACCACCCACATCAGAATGGCCAGAGGAGTGCATTAAAAATGCAGGCTCATGGCTCTGACTAGCGTGGCTCAGTTGGTTGGGTGCCATCCAGCAAAACAAAAGGTTGCTGGTTCAATTCCTGGTCAGGGCACATGCCTGGATTGCAGGTTCAGTCCCTGGTTTGGGATGAATGTGATAAGCAACTGATGGATGTTGATGTTTCTTTCACTCTCTTTCTCCCTCCCTTCCCCTCTCTCTAACAAATAAAAAAAAAATAAAAATGCAGGTCATGAAACTAAGTGATATGTCAAGTGTAATTGAAAAATAAATTTAAAACATTAAAAAAGTGCAGGTTCTACAGCTCCAACTCGACCTGCTGAATCTACAGGTATGGGGCCTGAGAATCTTCATTTCATGAACTCCTCTGCTCCAAAACAGACTCTCTGATTTCAAAAGCTTTGCCTCCTTGAACATCACAAACTTCTCATTAGGACATCAGCATTCATTGGCAGCATTGGCAGCCTCCTCTGTACCCAGTGGTTTCGCATGTATTACGTCTGCTCCCACAATTTAGAGAGGAGATTATGATGCCCATTTATTTACAGTAGGGGAAGTTGAGGCTCGGGAGAGGTAAAGCGACGTACTCCAGTGAGGACCAGCTTTCCAGTGTCACACAGCTGGAAAGGGACTGCCTCTTCTATGCCACCCGCTTCCACGTCACCCGCCCCAGACATCTCCCCTGACCACTCTGCCTAGAGAACTTTCCCTGACGTTCTTTTTCTTCTCAGCTTGGGTCTCCTTCACAGCACTTTCAGAGCTCACAATTGTTTCACTTACTGGTTTGTTCAAGTGTGTTTTGCCTCTTTTCCTGAGTGCCCTAGTTATCTGGAGCCTAGCACAGTGTGTGGCCACTGCAGGTGCTCAGGGAATACTCAAAGGAATGAATTTGTTGATGCAGGTGCAGGGCGCCGACGTCTTCCAACATGGCTGCCTCCTCTCCTGCAAGGTTTTGGCTTCCAAACTTCTCAGCCCGTTTCCACCTGTGTGTGGTTTGTGTGTGTGCATGCACTTGGGTGCTGCCGATCTCTTTTTGTGTCCCTAATAGCACTGCATCCTTTCCTCATCTGACCTAGAACATGCTGACCCCCACCACCTTCTGCTCCCAGCCAGGGCCAAAGGGTAGCTCACCAGGCATCCCAAAGCATCCCTCCTGCGGCTTCTGCCAGCTGAGAATGGCCTCCAGCCACTGAAGCTTGTAGAAGTCAGAGAAGCCACCAATTCCACAGAGCATGACTGGAAGTCAACACAGGGGACTCTCTGCAGCCCTGCTCCCACAGGCCCACCTCCTGCCACTCCCCAAGGCCACTACAGTGCCACTTGCCTCCTCCCACCAGTGCCAGGCAGTGCCAGGAGGGGGGCACTCAGTGCAGGGGCTGGAAGGAGGCGGCCCTGAGGCTCTGCCATAGTGAGCAGCGGCTCCCAGGCCTGGCTCCTGCCTCCCACTTAGGGCCTTGTTCGAAGTGACCCAAGAGTCAGGGTCAGGAGAGGGATGTGGACACTGAAGCCAAGGAGTGGCCACCCGGGGACCCCCTCATCTGTAAGGCTTTGAGGGTCTGTTTGCCAGTCAGTCAGTCAGTCCACCCAGAACTTTGTCACTGGGTCGGCCTTTGGGGGGCAGGAAGCGGTCAAAACAGTGGCAGATAAAGTATAGGATGCCCAGTGAAATTGGAGTTTCCAATAAACAACAAATTAAAATTTTTAAGTATAAGTATAGCTCATGCAATGTTTGAAATACATTTATACTAAGAATTACCCATTGTTTTTCTGAAGTTCAGATTTACCTGGGCATCGTGTATTTTTATTTGCTAAATCTGGCAGCCCTACTCTGTGTGTGTACGCCCATAATCAGGCACCCCTGCTGTTTTGTCCCTAGACAGCAATGCCTACTGTTTTCCATGAAGATGTCCCGGCTAGGGTAGGCGTATCCGATGGCTTCAACCCTCTGGTTCAGGTCCATCATGTTGGCACAGAACAGGTTCATATAGTGCTGGCTCTGGCGGAACAGCCCGCTTGTGCATCCCTTCTGCGGGGACAAAGGAAGTCGCTTGTACAGGTGACAGATGTGCGCTCCGTTACAGGAAAAGACTTGCAGTTCTGAGGTGGTCCTGTAAGTAGCTACTTTTGGGTCAGGTCTTTTCCCTTTCCCCAGAATTTCTTTCCCACCCACACTCCCCACCTGCTGGAAGCTCAGTCACTGGGAGTCAGAGAGATCTGGGTTTGAGTCCTGGCTCTGCCACTTGGGAGCTGTTACCCTGGCCTGCTAAATTAACCTTTTGGAGCTTCAAGGGTCTTCACAGGGAAAGGGTAATGCTGCTGGGGGCTGCACTTAGAGGGGTGCTCACGAAGCTGGGTGATACCATACTGAGCAGTGCACTACAGGATGCCTCACACTAGGGGGCACTCTATTGCCACTAGCTGCTGTTAGGACATTCTGATTCCGGACTGACAGGGCTGGCGGCCTCCGTGCTACTCCAAGGGTGGGCCATGGCTGCTGGGAGAGGACGGGACACGAGAATAGGTTTTAGAAACGTCTATAGCAGTGTGTCAGGATAACTTTCTACCTGTTGCAGCTAATAGTCAAAATAATTTTCCTCATAATTTGGTTGTTATTGTATTCACAAAAATACTGGTCCATGGTGATTTGCAAATAAATAATAATAAAAGAATCTGTTGCCCTGGCTGGTGTGGCTCAGTGGATTGAGTGCTGGCCTGTGAACTGAAGGGTCGCAGGTTCGGTTCCCAGTCAGGGCACATGCCTGGGTTGCAGGCCAGGTCCCCGGTGGGGGATGCGGGAAAGGCAACCACACACATTGATGTTTCTCTCCCTCTCTTCCTCCTTCCCCTCTCTAAAAATAAATAAATAAAATCTAAAAAAAAAAAAAAATCTGTTAAACAAAACCAGCAAGTCCCTTTTCAGATAAAATTTCTGGACATTTGATTACATTTTTGAGTAGCAATAATGAGCCCTTTCTGTATAAACAAATATGGATTTTTTAAATGATCATTATTATCATTTAGCAAAGTTTGAGATCTGGGGCTCGGAAGGGCGTGGGGCACTGGAGAGGTGGGTGGGGCTGGTTTGCTCTTGATCTGGTCTCCTGGAAGCAGCTATCAACTTTATTCTAAGTCCTTTTCCACTTGTTGGTATTTACTAAGTTCTTCCTGCTGCTTCGTTTTGACTCTTTTTGTTTTCTGATGCTCTACAATCCAGTTCAGCATGCAAAGCTCTCTGTCCAACTGAATCTTAAATCTACACCCCCAACCAGCGCTTGGTTAGAATTTGTAGCCATTGGATGGCAGGCTACTCTCACTTCTCCTTCCTGATGTGCAAAGCACAGGTGCAAAAACCTGCCTATATTCCCAGTGTGTAGTATACAAAACCACACTGCTGAGAGCTCCTTTGTCTTCCTTCACCTCCCCAGGGTGTGGCTGGGCCCACACCAGGCACTCACCATTCTGGCGGAGAGGAAGAAGAGCAGCTGGTGGGACAGGCAGTAGCCTGAGCAGCCAGGCTTGGTCATGAGGGTCGTGCAGAAGTCGGAGAGTCTGCAGGGCTGGCTGCCGTCCGTGCTGGGGGAGAGGTGGTTCCAGGCTGTGAAGGGTGTCCCAAAGGAAGCCCGAGGGCCTGGGGCCTTCCCTGGCCTCGATTCCCCCACTAGTTATTAGAACCCAGTGGGTTCCAGGCACCCAGGTGGACACTAGGGACTGCTAGATAAAACACAGGTGTCTGTTCTGATTGGCTAAATTAGCACCCCTGGCACAGGAAGGTGAACCTGGAGCTATTTTGGGTTGGAGGAGCCACTGGGGCTGTAACTTCCCATTGCTCCATGGGAATTCTGAGTCCAGACAGCTTGGGGTCTGGGCCCAGCATGACCATTCCCCCTGCACTAGGCTTGCCCCATAAAACGGAATGGGGCAACAGGATGGGTCCCTCGCCAGGTGGAGCACAGGCCCTGTATGAGCCCAGCTGTGTCCTGACACAAACACCTCTTTGAAAGATGTTGAGAGAACGGGGGCTTGAGCACCTGCCACCCCTCTGCCCATGGGTCCCTGCATCTAGGGCTCTCCTGGGGAATATGCTCTAAGGCAGGGGTGTCAAACTCATTTTCACCAGGGGCCACATCAGCCTCGTGGTTGCCTTCAAAGGGCTGAATATAATTTCAACTCCTTAACAGTTAAGGTGTAGTTACATTTATACAGTCCTAAAATTATTTTGGCCCTTCGAAGGCAACCGTGAGGCTGATGTGGCCCCCAGTGAAAATGAGTTTGAGACCCCTGCTCTAACGCCACAGTTTAGCAGGATAAAATGGGGAACTCAACTAGGCTTGGGGACTGCTTTCCAGATCTACAGCTGGGTGTGGAAACAGAACCATAAAACAAATGTGCATTGCACCTGTGGCTACCAGTGGGGTTAGGAGGGGCAGCCCATCATGGGAGGTCAGCCTTGTGCAGTGGTGTCAGGGAAGGTTCTGGAGGAAGGATGCAGGAGCTAGTTCCTCCAACTGTGAACAGTTACTTAGGCACAGGGGTGAGCTAGTTCCTCCAACTGTGAACAGTTACTTAGGCACAGGGGTGAGCTAGTTCCTCCAACCGTGAACAGTTACTTAGGCACAGGGGTGGGGTGGGGTGGGAGGAGGCCCCACAGAGGTGTATTCTTGGCAAAGGGATGGGCTTACAGTGGGAGAGTGCCACTCGGGGTTGGACCAGAGGGCCTGGGGATCTGGAAGGGCAGTAGGGCTTTGTCCTGAGAACAATACGAAGCTTCACATGGGGTGGGGGTGGGGTGCAGTGTTCAGATGTGGTTTTGACAGCATCCCTCTGGTGTGGGGAGACCAGTCAGGAGGTGAGGGTGGGAGTGCAGAGGTGGGGGGTGGCTGGACTAGGCAGGAAGCCTTGGGTGGAGAGTGGGAGCCAACTCATGTGCGAGGGGGCTGGGAGAGGATGGGGTCAGGGTGGCTCTGGGGAAGCCGCTCCTGGTTTTGTATAAATGCTTGGGGGCTTGGAGAGTTAATTGAACAGGAGGACTGATGGAAAGAAAGAGCTTTGGGGTGTGGGGAAGTGGAGCAAGTACAGGGAACCCACCTAGTTCCCAGAAGCTGCACCAGGCACAAGTCACTTTGTTCCTCTGAGAAGAAGCCCTGGGGTTCAAGCGTGGGGTACACCATGGAGGCGTTGGTGTGTGTCCAGATGTGCGGGAGCTTCCAAAATCCGGGCTGGATGGTGGGCTGGAACTCTGGCAGGAAGAAGGGGGTGGGAAAGAGCCCCAGGAGCAGTGGGCCATGCTGTGCTTACTAGCCCCACCCCAGGCTCCTGTGGCTCAGAGCCAAGGATCTGAGTGAGCCCCCCTGGGCATCCCTGACCATACACAGGTATCTGCTCAGGGCTCTAAGCCTTGCCTGCTGGTTGCGTATCACGTTTGAAACACTCAAGAGGTTCTTTTTCTAAACAAAACAAAAACTAAAAAAATTACTAGAACAATGTTGGGACTGGTTTTGGCTAAATCCACTGCATCTCTGGAAGCCTGAGATGGATAAAGAGGGTTAGCTGGTTCCTTCGCTTCAGTTAGAAAGTAAAGTTCTTACAACAGAGATACCCAGTCAAGGGGCTTCTTTGGGACGACATGAACTGTGAGGGTCTTAGGGATCAGGCCCGGGAGAGGGTGGAGGATCTCCCCTGCAGAGAGCCAGGCCAGGGCTAGGGAGGGCTGGGCTGTGGTCACGAGCAGTGGGGCCTGACATAAGTCATGAGCCTGGGAGACAGGGTCAGACAAGCAGGACGGACGGGTTTTACCATCCCCACTCCCCACCCCTTGGACAATTCAGGCCAGGCTTATAGGATGGGGCCCTTGTTAGGAGGGACTCTAATATTTGCTGTGCAAAGGGCTGAATTACCGTTTGGATACCCCCTGCCCCCTGCCACCATTCCCTCTGGTCTAGGGTGAAGGTCTCCAAGCCTGGACACAAGTTGAACAAATGAGAGTTGACGTGTTCCCACTTTCTACCCCCTCCCTCTATGTAGGTGGGAGAGACCAACTCAGTCTGAAGTCAGGGACGAAGAGACATTCCCCGGGGTCAGCCTGTGGCGCACTTGGCCAGCAGGGCACCGTCGGTTATGGTTACGAGCTGTCCCAGACCCTCCCTCGCATCAGAGTAGCCACATTAGGTTATCTCAGTAACTGTCCCCAGAGGCTGCGTTCCTGAAGAAACGGGATCCACCCCATGCCCTTACCTGTTAGGTACTGGGGGTCACTCAGCTTGAGGTAGGAAATGGATCTGTGGAGGAGAAGCGCCAGCGTTTCAGCCAGCTTCCCCACGCGCAAGCTGGGCGGCCGCAGCTGGGGGTCCCGGGCCCACTGCATCTGCACACCAGTTAGCTGCACTGGGAGAGAACAGAGTGCACTCATTCCACCGTCGACAAGCCATGTGGACACGAAAAAGGATCCTAAGATATAACACCTACTGAGTCTCTGCCTCCTCCAGCTCCTGAGGGGAAAGAATTCGCTGAGCTTATTGGAAATGAGGCCTTTGTGGGGCTCAGCTGGGTGATGGGGACAGCACCAGAGTGAGAAGGCTGTGGGGGGTGAGATATGCGGGGTGGGTTGGGTTCAAATGCTGACCAACGCTTTTTTGTTGGGTAACAAGAGAGTCCTTTAATTTCTCTCCGCTTCACTTTCTTCATCTGTAAAATGGGGATAACGATAGTCCTTACTTCCTGGAGGAGGGGGTTATAAGGATTAATTGAGTTGTGCTCTGCCTCTCGGGAGCGTGCCACACCTTTCCTTCCCACTTTGCTTCTTCCCAGGTGCCCTACCTCTGCCTTTCTCTCTCCTCAGCTCCACAGGCCTTTCTTTTGCTTCTGTAACTTGTGTCCTGAGCCTACGCAGCCCAGCTGGCTCACTTCTACTACCTCCGTAACTTTCTGAATAAACTCTCTCTTTTAAGTTGGAAAGAAAAAGGATTACTTGAGCTAATGCGTGAGAGGACTCAGCATTGTCCATGGTACAAAGTAAGCACTTCATCAAGTGTAGCCGTGAGTGTTAGTCCGGGGGACTTGGGGCTGCTACACGGGAGAGAAGGAGGGAGGGCGTCGGGGCGCAGGGCGAAGAACCTTGCACGGCTGAACAAGCTGCACAAGGACAGCACACATGCCTGTCCCAGGTTTGTCCGTGTGTGAAGACGATTTCCCAGCAGATGGCAGTGAAGTGACTTGAGGAAGGGGGAGTCTTTTTCTAATTCTCACAAAGGTGCCCCGTGGATGGACTAGCAGAGGCCCCGCAGTGGTAGGAGAGAATGGCGGTGGCCAGAACGAGAGGAGTGGTCTTTGCCCTAGAGCCCCTCCCCGCGGGGACCTGGAGTCCTGGTGGGCTAGAAGCTGCACTGGCCACGGAGAGGGCGGCCGGCCGGAGCGCCAGGCTGACACCCAGTTGGCGCTTTGTCACTTAGGGTGGCCTGTGGGGAGGGGCTTACTGCAACTCATGAGGTGAGTGTGGGTTGGCTCCCTGTTTGCCTTGGCCTGCCTCCAGTCCCCTCCTTGGGGATCTTATATTTCTCAAAGCTGAACAAACACTTGGCTCTTTTCTGAGAGCCTCCAGGTGGCTTTGGCTAGAAGTGGGAGGAACTGGGGCTGGAACCGACTTTTGGGGTCCCTGGTTTTTTCCATGGCCACCCTCCCATAAATACCCCTTCAAAGGGCATACACCCTCTGCCCACCTTGTTCGTGGAGTGCCAGGAGGGAGGGACTGTCAAATGGATCACTTCCTCCTGGGAAAACAATAATTTCCTAACTTTTCCCATGTGGCCTTTGAATTCCTCCTGCTTCTGAAAAAATGTGATAAGAGCAGGGCCCCCAGCCACCCCAAAGAAGAAAGTCACCCCCTACCCCTCTTTCCTTGCAGCAGAACCAGAAGGTGGCCAAGTCCCAGAGGTTCAGGCAGGCAGGTAACAGACTGAGAACTGGTTTTCCAGATGGCCAGTCCAGGGGAAGGAGAGCACACCCACCTTCCAGGACCCGGAACCCCACCACGCCATCCAGGTTGATTTCAGGCAGCCTCTTCTTCAAGAAGGAAGTGGCTTTCTCCAGTGCTGAGAGGATGAGGCCAGCGATGGTAGCCTTGCCCTCTGGGGTGTCCAGTGGTGGCAATGAGGAGGACCACAGTGGCGGTGTCAGCAGCAAGAGCAGGAGCAGGAGCCCCAGGCTGGACATGGCTGGTTTCTGCTTGAGGCTGCTGGAGCGCTTCAGCCCAGGCCAACCCCCGCTCCCACCTCTTCCTGCATCCTCCTCCCCTTCCCCCTGAAGAGCCGCAGAGGAGTGGCTGGGCAGGGCTGACCCAGCAGCTGGGTTGGCCTGGACAGAGGGCTCTGGGAAGGGCAGCTGCAGGGGGCTGATTGGAGTGGGGTGGGGTGGGGGGATGGGGAGGGGCATCAGAACAGGCCTGGAAGTGGAGCCAGCTGGCCAAGGGCTGGGGAGAGGGTCTCCTACCTTTCCTTCTCACCTGATTTCCATGCCCATAGGCTACACCTTTGATCTAGCAATTGCAATTACAATGCAGAAATCCCAAAGCACCGACATGCAAAGTAGTTTGTTTTTTTAAAAGTAAGTTTGGAATAAACTCATTTGAGAGCACACCTGCCCAAATGAGGGAATATTCCTTAGGGCAGCACCTGTCCAGTAGAAACAATATGAGCCACAAAAATAAGCCACATAGTCACTTACAAATTTTCTAGTAGCCACATTAAAAAAAAAAGCTAAGAAGCAGCCCTGGCCAGTGTGGCTCAGTGGATTTAGCACTGGCAGGCAAACCAAAGGGTCCCGGTTCGATTCCCAGTCAGGGCACATGCCTGGGTTGCGGGCCAGGTCCCCTGTGAGGGCCATCTGAGAGGCAACCATATATTGCTGTTTCTCTCCCTCTCTTTCCCCCTCTCTTCCACTCTCTCTAAAAATAAATAAATATGCCCTGCTGGTGTAGCTCAGTGGATTGAGCACGGGCTGGGAACCAGAGGGTCTCGGTTCGATTCCCAGTTGGGGCACATGCCTGGGTTGCGGGCCAGGTCCCCAGTGAGGGTCATGTGAGAGGCAAGCATACATTGTTCTTTCTCCCTCCCTTCTCCTCTCTCTGAAAATAAAGAAATAAAATCTTTAAAAAAAAGATAAAAAAATATAAATAAATAAATAAAATCTAAAAAAAAAAAGTGGGGACGAGTACGTAGGTGACCCAAAGTATACAGTTTGGTGAGTCTTCATCCTCGTTATGTTTTCGGGGCAACTGTACATGGATACAGTATGGGGCCAGGTCACCATTTTGATCCCTTTGGCCCAGACGGCCTTGTTGGGCCTGACCCAATGCGTACATCTGGAGTTCCCATCTTCTTCGCGGCAAATTTCTGGATCTGTTTGAGTGCCCGAGGGGCACGCTTCTTGAAACCCAGTCCACGGATGCGCTTGTGAATGCTGACGGTGTGTTCTCTGGTCGCTGCCTTGTTGACCAGAAGGGCCCTTCTTCTTTTCCCGTCGCTCTTCTTTGCGGGAGCCAGTATGCCGGGCCCCCCTTGGAAAGAAAGAGTGCGAGGTATTGTCAGCATAACATTTTCGAGTTCATCCACGCTGGAGCATGAATCAGCATTTCGTTCCTTTTTTTTTTTTTTAAACAATAACTGTGGCTAATTTTATTTTATTTATTTAATTTTAATTATTATTATTTTTTATTTATTTTTTAGAGAGAGGAGAAGGAAGGGAGACAGAGCAATGTATGGCTGCCTCTCACATGGCCCTCACTGGGGACCTGGCCCACAACCCAGGCATATGCCCTGACTGGGAATCGAACCGGGACCCTTTGGTTCCCAGCCTGCGCTCAATCCACTGAGCTACACCAGCCAGGGCAGCATTTTGTTCCTTTTTGTGGCTGAGTGTTATTCCATTGTGTGGATGAATCCCATGTCATCCATTCATCGGCTGATGGTCATTTGAGTTGTTTCCACCTTTCTGTCATTGTGAATAATGTCGGTATAAACATTGACTCACATGTTTTTGTTTGAAAATCTGCTTCAGTTCTCTTGGGCGTATGTATACCCAGAAGCAATTGCTGGGTCCTATGGCATGTTTTATGTTTAACTATTGAGGCACTGCCAAACTATTTCCCACAGTGGCTGCACCATTTTACATTCCCATCAGTGATGTACGAGGGCTCCTCATGCACAAGTTTCTGCGCGGAACTCCCATGAAATTTTAATTTTGCTGATATACTGTATATTTGTTTATGTACTGTATGTGTCTGGGCTTTTACAGAAAAGTGTAAGTTTTTCTTTGCTCCCCAAGAAACATTTTTTTGCCCTTTTGAGTGTATCATTGAGAATGAATGTTCCAGGTGAAGTTTGTCATTATCATAATTTCTTTGGCTCTGAGTGAGGTAAGTGACTTATTTTTATTTTTTAAAGCTATTATTTCTTTTAGAAATATTTACTTATTTTTATCTTAAAATATTTTATATATTTATTTTTTAGAGAGAGGGGGAAGGAGGGAGAAGGAGAGAGAGAGAAACATCACTTGGTTGCCTCTTGCATGCCCCCGACGGGGGACCTGGCCCATGATCCAGGTATGTGCCCTCTCTGGGAATTGAACCAGCAACCATTCAGTCCACAGGCTGGCACTCAATACACTGAGCCTCACCAGCCAGGACTGCTTATTTATTTTTATAGAGAGGGGCAGGGATGGAGAAAGAGAGGGAGAGAAACATCAATGTGGGAGAGAAACACCAATAGGTTGCCTTTTGTACACCCCAATAGGAGACCTGACTGAAACCCAGGCATATGCCCTGACCAGGAATGAACCTGTGACCTTTCAGTCTGTGGGATGATACCCAGCCCACTGAGCCTCACCAGTCATGGCGGTAAGTGACATATTGTGACCCCCTATCTCAGAGCTAGTATCAAGTGGTACAGGGATACCAGTTCCTGAGTCGACAGGTTCAGCATCAGGTAATCCTCCCAGGGCTCACCTCCCATATCTGGAAGGGGAAACAACAGCTTCCTGACCTTTGGAAGGACTGAATTTCATGTGTGATGAATATTAACGGGGCAAGCAGGATAAGAAGGACTCGCTGGCAGGCACCTTGCTCCTCTCTCCCTAGAGAAAACGTTCCCAACTTCTTTTCCAATTTGGGTTTCACCTTCCATAGGTAGGCGTTTACTCTCAGTTTGTCAAGACTGTGGTGCCTGGTCCTTGTCCTCTTAGATGACCAGAACAAGAGGGGTTCTCTGAGATATGAAGTTCCCTCCTTTAATTTGCAGGTCAGGAAAGCCAATTGATTGAAAGTGACTTGTTCAAGATCAAGGAATCCATGAAGCTGAGGTCTCTAGATCCCAGCCCTGTCCTACAAAAGGCGGTACACAGGGTGGGCAGGACACAGGTATAAAGCAGGAGCCTCGCTGGTAGCTGAGGGAGTAATGAGGTTGCCCACAGTGTGTCTGCCCATCCCTCCCACCTGTATATATTTACTCATCCTTCCGTTCCCTCTTCAGCTCAGGTTTCAAGTCCTGCCTCTGCCATGCAGTGAGTAATGGGTGACCTTCAGTGTCCTTATCTGTAAAAAAGGGGAATTATATGGCTACTGTGACAATCAAATGAGAAATGTGCCAAGAGCCAGGGTCACTGGGGAAACGCACCAGCCCTGTCCAGTGGGCACTAACCTGTCCAGGTTCTTATCTCTTTGTGGCATGTGTAACTGGGTGACACGGGTCTGAGGGTGGCTGGTGGCTGTGCTGGGTACTCTGCAGATTCCGGGGCAGCTTCTAAGGTGGGGGTAGTGGGGGTGGCTTCACCAACATGCTCTCAATGTTTGTCAGCAAGGGGACCCCTTTCAAAGTCAAAAGGCTGTAGCATGGACACACGCTAACTCTTTCGTGGAGTTATTTTGGGAGGTAAAATTGGAGGGTACAGGGAAACCTTCCTTCAATACTACGGATACTTAAAATCATTATGGTTTTTACTTTCTTCTTTGTCCTTTCCCCTTTCCTTTATTTTTATATGTTAAATGTTCTATTCAGTACATCATCTTAAAAAACAAGTAAGTCTGCTGCTGGATGAATTTCCCCAAATGGAACATACTGTTAGGAACACCCAGACCAAGAAAGGGAACATGGCTGCCCCACCCCCAGCTCCCCATTGGCCCCCTCCCACTCACCTCCTGACTCTCCACTCAGGTCATTCTCCTGACCTCTAACAGCAAAGACTGTTTTATTTTTTAGAAATTTGAAAAACAACTTTATTCTGATTCTAAACGAAAAGGAATGGGAATGACAGGAAAATATACGAGGTTTCACCACTGAATATTGTGATGTGACTGCAGCAGTTTTGTATTTGAAATTCAATAAGGAAACCACTGTATTCCAAAACAGCTAAATATGCAAGTCCAAAAAAATGAAGGGTTTTTTTTTTTACTGCCACATTCACTCTGAAGCCCATTCATCTCCTTCAGAATCCCAAAAGTCAAGCACACTTCTGCTTAGCTACATAATAAAATGGCAAACACGCGGCACCACTGACATCATCACTGGACAGCTGCCCACGAAACTAGACTTCTGATGATGCTGGCCTCCAGCTCGCCTTTCTCATCCAGGAAATGGTGGTCTGGGCAACCTCTAGAATCTAGATTGTGCTCACACTGTGCTGCCACAGCTGGGTCCTTGACAACCTCTGGGGGTGCAAGAGCAGGCTAGGTGACAAACCCTAAGTTAGGGTCTTCAGTTTGTTTTCTACGAAGCCAGAGGAAGGGCTTTTCAGAGTTGTAGTTACTTTGGGCAGAAATACAGTACTGAAGATTCTTCTGGTGGAAGAAGATTGATTTTGCCCTAACTTTCCTGTCCGTAACGCAACTTTGTTGCCACACAACATGATGGGGTCTCTGTGCTGGTGAGGCACATTCTTTTAAGTAACTCTCCACGTGACCTCAAACATTATAATAGTGCTCTGGGCCTGGATGTAGCAGCCATGGCTCAGCGGGCGGAACTTCTGGCCAGCTGTATCCCACACACTGAACTCCATAGGCACTCTGTTGGTGTGAAACAGGAGGGGATGGACTTCGACAACCAAGGTGGCTACAAACTTCTCAAATTCACCACATGATGTTTCACAAATGTAGTTTTCCCAGTCTGATCAAGCTTGGGGTTCTCTCTGGGCAACTGTCGGGATATTAACTTCGTGATGTTAACTTCCAGAAGTATCTCAGGCCGGTCTGACCGAGAGCTGGAAAGATCAAAGATTAGTTTTCATTTTACAGACATGGAGCCAGCCAGCATTTATTTTTTGGCACCTGGCCTCTTTTCTCAAGTTTATGATTATGAGATTCATCCTATATATGTAATTTAAAGATTTTATTTTATTTTTGGACAGAAGGGAGAGGGAGAGAAACATCAATGTGTGGTTGCTGTCTCACTATATTTTGAAGTTATCTTAAAACTTTAAAATAAAATGTTCCTAGATCCCCACATGGTAAAAGCTTTACCTTAATACGACTAATTGTGGGACCTCATGGACTCTTTGCGGGTTCCACGGGCCGCCACTTAGGAAACCACGCCCCCGCCTGCCCTCTCTCCGCCCCGCTGGGGGATCCACCAGTGGCTGCGCACAGACGGCCCGCTCGCCCGCCCCCCGCGGCGGAAACGCGGTCACGTGACTGAAGCCTGTGCGCCAAGATGGCTGCCTCTTATGTGGCAGTGCTGGTGTTGTCCTTATACTTCCTGCTGCTGCTGCTGATCGCGTGGAAGCGCTGGCGGCGGGGCCGTTCGCCCCGGCGCGTGATCGTCGTGGTGCTGGGCGATGTGGGCCGCAGCCCCCGAATGCAGTACCACGCACTGGCATTGGCTCAGCATGGCTTCTCCGTGACCCTTCTTGGATTCTGCAGTGAGTGCCGGGGATCTGGGAAGAAGGCAGCTCTCTCAGTTTTGATCACCCCAGAGGAGCCAGGGGTGGGTGGAAGACGCTCCTTTGCGCTCTCCTCTCTCGGGCAGTTCTTCGAGACTGGACAACTGTTGCCAGGTTTCTGCCCAGCTTCTGGGGGTGGGTGTCTAGGAACAGCCTAATGGAGAGCCTGCCATATGCTAGGATAGTGCTGAGCTAAATGAACTCATTGCTTAGTTTCAGTCCACCTAGTAAGTGGACAGAAGGACCGGGAACCTACGTGCGTGTGGCTCCAGGGCGAGTACTGGTAACCGCATTCCTGAGGCTGCCCTTGTCAGGCTGTGTCTGAGGAGACCGGCAGCTTGTCTGTTCTGCATTACTCTTATGCAGAGCGCTGCAGGCAGGAGAAGTTTTTCATTTGCATAGCATGTCCAGTTTTTTCGCTCCGTGTGCAGGTCAGGCGTGTCTGCTCTTCCATCTTCCATGTTGACATCTTTACATAAAGAGTAGCACAATTTCATATCAGGGAAAAGCAGTAATAACATTCTTTGCATTTGGTCCCTGTTTAGAATCTGCTATCCCAGGGTGAGGAGGGTTGAGTGGGACTTCATAGGGTTCTCCCTGTGGTGGGATAATTCCCCCATCCAAGGAATCTAGGTCAGTGTGACGGCCTACTGTGTGCGAGGCATTGTGTTATGTAAAGGTGGTTAAGATTCAGGCCCTCCCTCTGTGGGCAGTCCAGTGAAATCTGGACAACAATTGGCTGCTTTCTCTGCTTTGGCTGTTGAGGAACAGTGGGCTGTTTGGATAGTCCTATTTTCCAAAATACTCTCCACTATTTTGCCTGAGCTGGTGCATCATCTGACTTGAAGTTAGATCGCCCTGTCTCGTTCATTAAAGGGGACATTCTTTTCAGACTCCAAACCCCACCATGAGCTCTTGCAGAGCGACAGAATTCGGATTGTGCCTTTGACAGAACTTCAGAGACTTGCAGGTAGGAGACAGTCGACTCCAGATTCCTTTGAATTGGGGTGTGAGTGTGTTGGGGAGGGGTCCTGCAAATTGCCAAGAACTTCTTTGGTAGTGACATCTGTTTTCTGACTTGCAGTGGGGCCGCCCATTCTTCAGTATGGAGTCAAAGTGGTGTTTCAGGCAGTGCACTTGCTGTGGAAGTTGATGTGCAGGGAGCCAGCAACCTACATCTTTCTCCAGGTGTATGTCAGCCCTCCTTCTTTCTGTGAGAATCACCGTTAACAATTTTCTTTACATATCAGCCCTTAAAAATGTACAAGTTGGTAAATAAGTTGCATATATGTGTATGTGTATAAACTTTTAAGAACAGAGTAGGAGTCTGTGGTGTGTATCCATTCTACTTATGGTACCCACCTAGTGTGTTTGTCTATGTTACTAGAGGTAAATCTTACACTGTGCTTATTACATCTAAGTGTTTTGGTGATTAAATCATTTAATCGCTCACAACAATCCTAAGAAGTAGGTTCTTACATTACTTACATTTTAGAAATGAGGTGACCTACACCAAGAGAAATTCAGTAAGTAGCTCATTGTCACACAGCCTGGAAGGGCTAGAGGCAGGATTTGAACTAGGTGGTCAGTCTGGTTCTGGAGTTAAGCTCTTAACCTCTTCCCTTCCCTTTTTAACGTATAGAAGCACCTTCTTTTAATTGGCTGGTGTACTCTGATGTATTTATTTAGTCTCATGTTAATAAACACTCAGATTCTTAATTTTTTTTCTTTTATAAATAGTGTGGCAAAGAGCATCAGTGAACATATATATATATATATATATATATTTTATGTGAGTCCAGTCTTTTTCTTGGGATAAATTCAAAGGGGTCAAAATTCATGCACTTTATTTATTTAAAAGATTTTATTTATTTTTAGAGAGAGGGGAAGGGAGGGAGAAAGAGAGGGAAAAACATCAATGTGTGGTTGCCTCTTGGCACCCCCTACTGGGGACCTGGCCTGCAACCCAGGCATGTGCCCTGACTGGGAATTGAACCGGCGACCCCTTGGTTCACAGGCCGGCGCTCAATCCACTGAGCCACACAAGCCAGGGCAGAACGCATGCACTTTAAAATGTGGTATGCTACTGGATAGTCCTAGAGTAAGGTTGGTCCAATTTATCTTCCACCCAAGGGGATGGGATGCCTCTTTCCACACATATGTACCCTCACTAGCTGTTGTTAGGTGTTTTAATTTCCACCTAACTTAATACACCTCCTTGTTCCATTTCTGTCTCCTTGATTATTGATGATCTTGGACTTTTCAAGTTGTTTCTTTTATGTCAATGATGGTCTGGTTTCCTCCTCTTCATTCAGATCTCTCTTTTTCCCAGAACCCCCCCGGCCTGCCTGCCATTGCTGTCTGCTGGTTCGTGGGCTGCCTCTGTGGGAGCAAGCTCGTCATTGACTGGCACAACTATGGCTACTCCATCATGGGTCTGGTGCATGGCCCCAACCACTACCTTGTTCTGCTGGCCAAGTGGTGAGTGTCTGGGAGGATGGTGCAGACACCTTCCCGAAACTGTGGTAGGAAGAAGGGCCTGTGCAGAGACTCAGTGAAGCTAGTTCCTTGTATAATCTTTGGGGTAAGGGCTGGGCTGGGGAACTGGACCGATGCTGGTTAAAAGTAATGGAAACAGGCCCAAGCAAAGGAGGGTGTCTCTTTTTTTAAAAAAAGATTTTATTTATTTTTTAGGGAGAGAGGGAGAGAAACAGTGATTGGTTGCCTCCTGCACGCACCCTAACTTGGGGAGCAGGCCCACAACCCAGGCATGTGCCCTGACCGGGGATTGAATCGTTGACATTTTGGTCTGCAGGATGATGCCCAACCCACTGAGCCACACTAGTCACGGCAGGAGGTCGTCTATTGGCTCAGGAAACAGAAAACTCCAGAGAAATGACTTTTTAAGCTCAAAAAGGGTGTCATCAGGACCTCTCTCATCTCTTTTCACATTCCCTCTTAGAGTTTTTTCTCAGGTTCTGGGAGTTCCCCTTGCTTTAACCTTACCCCGTCAAGCTCAGTGGAGAAAGCGAGCCTCTGATTGGCGCCTGCTTACCCGCCATCCTATGACCTTTGCACCGACACTGGGAGCTGTAGTACCCCATTGTCTCAGGCTTCGGACAAGTGCTGCCCTGCAAGAGCTGGGGTCCAGGTGCACCCAGACCAGATCCCAAGTAAAAACTGGGGCTGCTGCTGGGAGATAGGGACATAGGCCTGCAGTGGGTGAGACAGGGAGTGGGAAGAAGGGCCTGTGGTGGCAGGTTTGACCTGGAGCAGGAAGAGGTGGTCTGTTCTGAGCCCCACCCAATGTACAACACCTGCCTCGGTGGGGACTCGCAGACTCGAGCCATCAGCCGCGGCCTGTCCCCTGATGGGCCTTTCCTCGACGGTGGCAGCAGCAGTTACTGAGCACTTGCTCCCGCATGCCAGGCTCAGGCCAAGGCCTTATCTCGTTTAGTCTGCATGCCCGCCTTTTACAAGCCAGGAAACTGAGGCTGAGAACCATTGTGTCTCTTGCCCCACAGCTAGTAAGTTTGAGGACCGAAATTCAGTCCCAGGCCATCCCGTTCTGGAGCTTCCTTTGCATCCCGAGTTAGGAACAAGCCGTGATACATCAATGGTGTTAGTCTGGAGTCACTCCTTCCCCCTTTCCAGTTTTCTTTCAGTTCTGCCCTGTCATCAGGTCGCAAGTCAGAGTTTGGAGCTAATCTGTTGTTAATGCCTCTCTAACATTTGCTAAACTCCCTTTGTAACACATTGGAAGCATCCTCAGTCTCCATCTTTGCAGGAACAGCGCTGAAATTTAATACTGGAGACTTCATTATATATCTTCTTTTTATGGCAAGAGATACTGGATTTTCCCTTCAGTAGTGATGTATGGTTTCCTTTGAAAGTATTTCTATTTAAGCTAAAAAGTGATACAATGTAAAGAAAGATGTGAAAGAAAGAATAGCACAGGTCGAACTCAGATAGTACAAGCCCTGGTAAGTGGCTTTGCCAGTGACATGATTTGGGAGAGCCCAGCTCTGCTGCTGCTTCTGTATCCGAAGGTTTCGAGTCACTTGATGCTTATGGTCAGGGGCCCAGCCCAGGGCTCCGGACTGACCAACAATATGTCTTTTCAGGTACGAGAAGCTTTTTGGGCGCCTCTCCCACCTGAACCTGTGTGTGACCAATGAGATGCGGGAAGACCTGGCAGAGAATTGGGGCATCAAGTAGGGACCTTGGTGGTGCGGGGAGGGGTGAGGGGTCCCAGCATGGGTGGTCCCAACTGCAGTGCCTGCTGTGCCAGGGTGGCGAGGCACCTGGAAATACCCAGGGGCCTGGGAACTGGGAGGCTGAGGGAGGAGGCTGCAGTTTCTTTCCCAGCCAGCCAGACAGCCCAAGCAGTTTTGATATTAGACCTCTCTGTGCTTCCCTATGTCATTCATAACTTCTTATTGTCATTGTCCGAAATGTGAATCCACAAGTGCTGCCCTTTTTCAGGATCCTCCTGGGTCTTCTATTCCTTAGGCCATTCCCCACCCCCCCCAGAGCCCTCCAATGATCTCATTGCAGGGCTGTGACCGTCTACGACAAGCCAGCATCTTTCTTCAAAGAGACGCCCTTGGACCTGCAGCACCGGCTCTTCATGAAGCTGGGCCGCACCTATGCTGCATTCAGGGCCAGGTAGGTCTCCTGTCTCCCGTCTTCTCTTGTGTTTGCTGCTGTCCTGGCCTCTCCCTGTCTCTGCTGCAGACCTGGGACTCCAGTAATCCACAGTTCGGCTAACTGTGTTGCAGGCCCACTGCCTGTTTGTAGATAAAATTTCATTGGAATGCAGCACATTCATTCATTTATGAATTGTCCATGACGGCTTTCACACTGCAACAGCAGGGCTGAGTTTTGCAAAAAAGATCGAATGGCCCCCAAAGCCTGAGGTATTTATTCTCTGGCCATTTAAGGAAACGTTTGTCCTGTGCAGGCTGTGTTCATCTTTACCCTCCTGCCTGCGGGTTCCTGACCCCGTGGTGGGGTCTGTGGACCTGTGTGTTCTGTGGGATGTCTCACAGATCTAAGGTCCAGTTGTTTGTTCCTTTCAGTGACCTGGCAGCCAGTTGGGAGGTCCCAGCGTCCTCATCCTCAGTTGAGGGAATGATGAGAACAGTGAGCTCGCGAAGGCAGGAGCTGGGTTGGTCTTGTCTGCTGTTGTGACCTCAGCATCAAATAGATATTGATACAGAAAGCTAGGCTCATGTGTATGCCCAGGCCTAGGGTAGCAAGGTCAGCTCGGTGTTTCTGACATGGCCATACCTGACCTTGGGAAGCCTCTGGGCTTCACTCTGGTGGGGTCAGCTGTCCCGGGGCCTGTGCCTCTGTGGCATCTCACAGGCTCTGTCTCTGCTTCTTCAGCGCAGAAGCCTTGGACCCGGCCACGGAGAGGTCGGCCTTTACGGAGCAGGATGCTGGAAGCGGGACGGTGACACGTCTTCATGGACGGCCAGCTCTGCTGGTCAGCAGTACTAGCTGGACAGGTCTCAGGACCCTTCTGGGCACTTGGGGCTTGTACAAACACCAGTCAGCCTGTATTCTCATCCCTGATAGGCCTGTGTCCCACATGTATTTGGGGTGCCCTAAGGTCCTGATCAGAAAGGGGAGGGCGTTGAGCTGGGCAGGGAGGCATCTAGAAACCAGCCATGACACTTAGCTCTCTTCTCTTGTAGAGGATGAAGATTTCTCCATCTTGCTGGCAGCATTAGAAAGTAGGTGTGTGGCTGTGACCAGGAGCCGGGCTTGCCAGGGGCTGTTGAGCTGTGAGGTGCTCACCGAGCCTTGCATGGTGTTCTCTGCAGGGTGTTCCTGCCCCTAGGGCTGTAGGGTGGGCCAGCCTGAGCACTTGGCTGGAGGGGGCGGCTCTGAGTTCCCATTTGGGTCACTGAGTGACCAGGCCTTAGATCTGAAGTGCCACCTCTGGGAGAGTGATCTGTGTCTGGAAGGTGTCCCTCCCCTCGCCCTTCCCTCACCTGACTAGATGATCTGCTTATCATGTATTTATTTTCTTAAACAGAGTTTGAACAGCTGATCCTGAATGGAGAAAGTGTTCCTTCTCTGGTCTGTGTGATAACAGGTACTGTCTGGGACCCTCCATGTTCCTCTGTTTAGGTGGGGGGCAGTGGAGAGGGGGGAAAGCACCTGCCTTGGGTGCCTTTCCTACATCAGGCACGTAAAGCCCCTTCTCTCCTTAATCCTCATGGCAGCTCTCTGACATAAGATTTCCTACACCTGCTTGACAGAGGGTGACGCTGAGGCTCAGAGGGACCTCATGGCAGGGCATGGAGTCTAGATTTGAATACCAGATAGTCCATTCAGAGTTACTGAGCTTTTCACTTCTGCAGTGGTTTGCAGGCTTTTTATTTTTTTTAAATCAAGAGGCCACTGTCTGACATAAAACTGCATCCAGAGTAGCCTAGTGGGGAGAGAAGCAGGGAGCTGTTGTCAGAGGAGGAGGGCCAGCCCTCCTGTGCACTTCCCTCCTGGCCCCTGGGCTCCCAGGGAGGCAGGCGCCCACTGCGGATGCCATGCCACCTGGGGCGCCTGGCCGGGCACTGGGGCAGTCTGTGAGGAGCTGTGTCTGGTTGGCACTCTGGTGCCCAGAGTTTATCCTGGCCACGTCCACAGCCTATTGGGTGCAGATGGCCATGGCCGCTGCAGTCGGGGTGCACACCCCTGGCGGGGGGAATATTTCTGGAAGGGGCTGGATGGGGGCTTGATTAGAGCTGTGGGGTGTGGGGCTCCTGCTCACACCTTTGAGGGGCTTCTCAGGGCTGGGGCCTTGGATGGAATCAGAGATGGGCCCAGTGCAGCGACTCCCGATTTTCTCCGCAAGGCAAAGGGCCTCTGAAGGAGTACTACAGCCGCCTCATCGACCAGAAGCACTTCCAGCACATCCAGGTCTGTACCCCGTGGCTGGAGGCTGAGGATTATCCCCTGCTTCTAGGTAAGAACACCTGGCAGGAGCCCTGCAGGGAGAGGGCCGAAGTTTCGAAGGGAATACTTTCGGGCTAGGGGACTGACTTTTTACGAAAATGGCCAGATTGTAAATATTGTACTGGCCTCTGTTGCTAATTCTTTGTTTTTATAACCCTTTAAAAATTAAAAGCCATTCTTAGCTCAAGGGCCATACACAACAAAGGCCTCAGGCTGGGTTGGGCCCTGCCATGGGCCCTGCTCCAGAAGCCACCTGGGACAGGTAGATGCCACCTGCCAGGAACCTGTTGGAGGAGCTTTTGGCTGAACTCCAGGAAAAGGGGCTGTTTCCTGGTGTGCCAGCTCCCCCCTGCCTGGCGAGCTCGGGAGCTGTTTGCCAAGGGGCTCTAAGAGGGTTACATCCTCTTAGCCTCCACGCCCTCCCTTCAGTCCTGCTCTTCTGTTCAGGCGGAAGGGCTCGGCTGGGCTTGGGCTGGGCCCACTCTTCTCCAGGTGTGGGGGGCAGTGCAGAGGTGTCACGTGGAACCATGCTGACTGTCCCAGTGAGAATGCCCTCCCCTCCTCCTCTTCCCATCTTCACTGCTCTGGGGAGGGAAGCGTTGGCTTGGTACTGATACGCCCCTGAGGCCTCGTCTCCAGCAGCGGGTAAGCAGTCCTGGGCAGGCAGCCGGTGGTGGCCAGGCCTCTCCAGCTAGTGTTTAGTGACGTGAAGCTGTTTATTTGGCTTTATTTTCAGAGTGACAGCTGGTTTTCTGTTGAGTCTGCTGTGGGTTCTTTTTCTAATTATTGTGATAAAATATAACCAAGTTTGCCATTTTAACTCTTTTTCCACTTTTTAGTGTAGATACAACTCAGTGGCATGAATTAAATTCAGTGTTGTACAGTCACCATCACTGTTTCCAAAACAGTTTCATCACCCCAAGCAGAAACTCTGACCCCAGTAAGCATGATCGCTATGGATTCTTTTAAAATACATTGTGGTTAAGTAGGAAAAGGGAGTCAGTTTAAATAAAAATGTATTGCTAGGCAGGTAGTTTTCAGATAGGGCTGAGTGGTCAGGAGTGGACACTGCTGTGACCCCTGCCCTGCCCCAGGCTGCTTGGCCAGCTCCAGCCAGTTGTATGTGGGGTGGGGAGTGTTTTCCACTTTCAGTTCCCTGCCAGAGGCGCTGATCCAGTCTTTGCAGCATGTGAGGTCAGAGGGAGCCCAGCCAGTGCTCTGACGGCCCCCATACCCTGCAGGGTCAGCAGACCTGGGCGTCTGCCTGCACAAGTCCTCCAGTGGCCTGGACCTGCCCATGAAGGTGGTGGACATGTTTGGATGCTGCCTGCCCGTGTGTGCTGTGAACTTCCGATGGTAGGAGCAGAAACTAAATCTTACCAGAATTAGAAGTTAGGTTCTCAGACCAGCAGCTGGGGGGAACCCCTTAGAAAGGCACCACCTCCTGATCTGTGCAGCTCAGCCAGGTGGCCCTGGGGCGTAGGAGTGCTCTCAGATGGGCCCAGTCCCACTGGAGGAGTTGGCTCCCACTCAGAGCTCACGTTGGACGAGAGCCATGTGTCCTAAATAGGGGCTTGTGCCCAAAGGATGAAGTAGGGGCTGGAATTGCCCACACAATTTACATGATTTTCTCTCTCTCGATGTCTTTTGTCTGAGCTCATTTACTTGGCTTCAGATCAGTTAAATGAGTATAATTCTCTGTCTCCATTCTTCCTGGCGAGGATGAGCGTTTGGAGGGCAGTATTAGAAGAGGCTGTGAAAACAATGCCCTTCCATGGGCTGAGGGGCCCGCCTCTGAGCAGGCAGTCAGGGTGTGAGACCCCTGCACGCACTGAGCTCTGCACGCTGCGCTACCCAGAAAAGTCACCCTTAGTGTGCTGAGCCTGCCTCCGGTTGCCTTTTACCTTGTTTCTCTGCTGTGTGATTAAGAAAAAAAAAATGCAGAACCCACTGAGCACTCTCTCACTGTAAAGAGCATAGAGCAGAAGAGGTCCAGATCCCTGTTCACTGCCCCTCTGTCCCCTCATTGGTTTGGGGTTTTGATGTATATCCTTCCAGGACGATTTTCTATTCAGACATCAAACCTAAGAACAGATTCATTGGACCCAGTCTGATTGTTCCTAACCCCTACTTTAGCCTGTGGGTGGGGAGTAGTGGTGTGGGGGTCCGGGTGGGCACCGTGGGGTTCTGGTTTCTTCTCCAGGCAGTTCTTAGGCCTCCCTCGATTGTCTCTGCAGCTTACATGAGCTTGTGAAACATGAGGAAAATGGCCTGGTCTTCAAGGACTCAGAGGAACTGGCAGCTCAGCTGCAGGTAGCCACATCTGCCCCCATGCCAGGGCGCGCAGGGTTGGGAGGCGGGCAGAGCCATGCTCCTGGATTCCTTGCTCCTGCAGCCCAGTGGGCCTGTGCTTGGTCCGGGTGAAAAGCAACAAGAGGGAGCAGTGGTCCCAGAGGCTGGGCCTCAGTGGGCTCTAGGGAACTAAGGTCTGCCCCACCTGCTGTCTGGTTTGTGGAACTTCTACCACGCAGGTTCTGGTGCACAGGTGGACTAGTGTATGTCACTTAGGGAGCGACTAGATATCGGCAGGGAGAGTGAGGAGTGCAGGGAGCTTTCTAAACCAGCCTTGCAAGATGGGTGGGAGTCTTCAAAGGATACTTATTTATTACAAGAAGTAACATATCAATATTTTTGACAGTTGAGACCTTGGGTGGTAAACTTTCTGGAAAGGCACAGATAGAAAAATCTGGTGCGACTGTGTTTCAAGAAAACATTATTTACAAAGAGGTGGAAGGCTGAATTTGGCCGACAGGCTGTAGTTTGCAGATACCTGACTTAGTTTAGCAAAACTGGAAAGAATGCAGGCATTGCCTGGTTCCTAGCCCGTGGGCTGGATGGTGCTGGGCAGAGGCTGAGGGGTGGATGCTCTTGGTGGCAGGAACAGCATGGCAGGCAGGGGGCTACTGCAGATCAGTGTGTGGATGGGCAATGCTGCAGCGAGGCCGAGCTGTCGGGTAGGACAGAGGAGATGGAGTGTGGCCGCGGTGTGAGGGCTCTAGAATGCTTGGTGTGGGAGGGGGCTTGCTAGGTTGAGGATGTCGGGGTCGGAGATGTTTGAGGCCAGTTCACCTGGCTGAGGGTGGAAGTCAGGCCAGCTGGCCAGCTAAGGGAGACTCCTGGAGGCTCTGTGACACTGTTGGCGGTAGTGTGGCCACAGAGGGAGGGTTTCAGAATCACTGGCCTTGCAGCTGGTGTTTGGGGTGTGGCAGGGGCCCAGGCTGCTGGGAAGGAGGGGTGGGGGAAGCAGTGATGAGGGAGGCTTTCATCTTTTTTCCCTTTTAGATGCTTTTCACAAAGTTTCCTGATCCTTCTGGCAAACTGAACCAGTTCCGGAGGAACCTCCGGGAGTCTGAGCAGCTTTGTTGGGATGAGAACTGGAAAGAGAGAGTTCTCCCTTTGCTTATGGACACGACTCCTTGGTCCAAAGACTGAACCCCTGAGCATGTCCTGGTGCTGAATGTCATGATGTCATGGAAGGGGAGACCCTGATGCCAATGCCAACTCCTCTCTGCTCTCCTGTGCTTCTTACAGGAAACCTGACTCACTTCCCTCCTCCAGACTCTTTCAGCTGCTGCCCAGTCCCTGGGCAAACTGTTTAGAGCAGCGCCTCCCAGTGGACAATAGTTGAAAGGACAGCAGCACACGCTGCCGGAGGAATGAAGTTATTTATTTTCCCACTTTCCTTTAAACTTCATTTAAGAGGCAAATTCTGGCAGTTTCACATTTTTGGTCAATAAAAAAAATCCTATGGTCATTTCTAAGTTGCCAGACACAGTCTCAATTCAGGACGGATTGGTGAAGGCAGCAAGAAAGCTTTCATTTAATTGGTGCTTGTATAGATGGCTTCCCACCTTGGGGAACATTTAGTCGCATTCCTATGGGAGATGTGCTTTTCTCAGGCAGGCGGCTCTCAGCGCCTCGTTTCGGGAGGTCCACTCCACAGAGTCCATTGGAAGTCCCACCACTTCCTGTGGTCAGTTTTCTTTTTGGAGAATGATTTGAACGCCTCCAGCCAGCCGGTCTGTGGGCCTGTGTACATGGCAGATTATTGTATGCACTGGGCTATCACAGTGAACAATAGTAACACATGTCAGAAAAGGGGAAATCTCAAACCAAAGGGCCAAAAATGGAATTTTTAATAAGATGGAGACAGTTGCCTACCAAGTGAAGTACTTGTTCCCCATATAAATTGTCAAGGGAAACCTCTGAAAAACCATTTCACCGCTCTTCACGCACTACCAAAGGTAAAAGAGTTTGGGTGACTGGGATGGCTAAGGGGAGAGGATTTGGTAAGGACTTCTTCCCGGAGCACTGTGGTGTGAGTCGCACATGTCAAACCCCATGAGGGGCGTCCGCAGGACTGCAGGTGAAGCTGACATGCCCTCTGTGTGCAGGGAATGTGGCGGTCTGGCACGTCCAGATGGCTAGACAGGTTTACTGGACAAGCTGAATGTCAGTGTTGAGATTCGAATGATGATGTTTTAGTGATCAGGACTTTGCGGCCCAGGAAATGGGTTCAGCCTGCTTTCTTCTTTGGTGGCCCTGAGTCACTCTCTTCTCCTTTCCTCTCCTCCTTGAGTCTTCTCTTTCCCCAGTTTATTTTCTGTTATTTGTCTGTGGCCTCTTCAGCGTCACTTCGTCCCTGTTTTTGTCTCCTGGTGTGTGCCCTTCTCAGCGTCTGCTCTGTTGTGTCCCGAACGGTCCAGGATGGAGGAAACATACTTGATATATGTGTTTTTACTTGCACAAATGGAATGCTTACCTCTGAGCCAAAATTTTCATTTCTGGTTTATGGTGATTTGCTTATGAACCAGAACTGCTGACAGAAAGGGGCAGCCCCATGCCTGAAGTTTATGTTTTATTAGAACGTAGTTTGTGGCTCCTGATTGAGAATTTAACATTCTTCAAACATTTAAGTCCAACGAAAGTTTTATCAGCTTTTCCCAGATAAAAACTTTTTCCCAGGCGATTTAGTTTTCATGATTATTTTCAAAAACGTTTGTTGTAAACCTACAACATTAGTTTCAGAACTGCCATCTCTGAGTGCTCTTCGTAGGGAAAGAGTTTTTGGTTGTGATGAGGCACTGCGTCCCATGAGATCCCAGCCCGGCCTGGAAATAGAGCATATGTGTCTCAGGATGGTGGGGCCGGGGACAGGACACCACCCTGTGAGCGCGGGGCCGCAGGACAGGCCTGGGGTGGGTTACAAACCAGATTTTCAAGCCCCAGCCAGACACCTAGAAGCAGCCTCCAGAAGCAGGACTGGGAATCATGTTTCTAAAGAGCTCACGACAGCCAGGCTTGCTGCCTTTGCCCGTCGGGCCATACCCGTCTGTGAGAGGTCATGGCCTGTCTTGCTTCCCTGTAGCGCTCTGCAGCTGTCCTCTACCCTGTCACCAGGTGCAGCTCAGATGCAGCCAAGATTTCAACCTGCTCAGCCTGGTGCCTCCTCACAAAATCTGGACACACACCCAAAGGGGCTCCTGTCCTCTTCATAAGTACAGGTGTCTGAAGAGCCGTTGGCAAGGTTCATTTTGTCATCAGTTTTTTATGAATGAAAAATTATTTAAAAGGAAATGTGAGACATAGAAGTGTGGAGGCATCTATAATTCTGCCATCGAAATATAACAACTGTTAACTATTGTATATTCTTCCAGAATTTTAATACAAAGGTGATTACTTTTTAAAATAAGAATTGGCTTATACTACATTATCTTTTGGCACTTTGCTTTCTTCACTTAAAATATGTTGTAGATTCTGACGTTTGCCAGATGGCAGGGGGCTGAGGGGTGCGGGTGGAAAAGGTGAAGAGACTGGGAAGTACAGCGTGGCAGTCACACGGTCGGGGGATGTGCGTACAGCGCAGGGAATGCAGTCAGCAATGCTGCAATAACTTACGGTGTCGGATGGGCACTCATTTACTGGGGTGATCACTGTGTAAGTTACATAAACGTCTAACCATGGGGTTGTACACCTGAAACTAATATGATACTGTATGTTAACTGTAATTTAAAAAGTTAAAAAAATAAAATATATTGTAGATATTTTTACCCATAAGTATCTGAAGGACTTCATTCTTTTTCGAGGCTGCACAGCACCCTGCCCGTGGGCGGTGGGCACATGTGGGCGGGCGTCTGGGTGGTCTGAGTGTCTGTTAGCAGAGGCTGCTGCAGGTGGGGTTTTGCTTGCGAGGAGCGGGGTGTTGGGGCACACGGGTCCTCCGCTGCTCCCAGGTTTTGAGTTGGAAGGCCAGGTTGGGCCTGGCCCGTGGTTGGGTCGTGGGGGGCGGGCTGGGGTGGGGGTTAGGGATCGAGAGCAGGAGCTGGCTGCCTGGCTTTAGTCCTTGGAGCTGGGGTGGTTACTGAGCCTCCCTACACCCCAGTGTTTCCATGGGTGACATGGCAGATGACAGCACACCCCTCCCAGCTGCTAGAGGGGCTGGCACATCAGGTCTGAGGGGACAGTGCCTGACCCACAGCAGTGCCAACTCAGGGCTGTAAATGGCAGGCTCCCCCTCTCTAAAGTTACCCCTTGTTCTTCTGGGTACTTAACCCAGTAATAGCAGCTACCATTTTCCTGAGTGTTCCCCTGAGCTGGTTCTGGTCCACCTCTCCAGTGGACGTTGCTGCTGTACAGACGACCCGGAGGCCGTGACAGCCCAGCCCCACCAGGGCAGGTGGTGGGATCCACCCCCAGAGCCCGTGCCTGACTGCCGCGTGGCCTGAACCTCGTCTACCCCGACACCTATTGGCGTCCGTCATCCCTTCCACTTTGCAGACAATGAAACAGGCCAAAAGGCTCTGGAAACCTGCTCTAAACACAGTGGGGCTGCTGGTGCCAGCCCTCCAGGGTCACGGTGTGAGGTGCCTCCATTCCCCCAGAGCCCACCCTCCGGCCCTGCCTCCCCTGCTGCCCTTCAGGGCAGGAGCCATCAGGGCTTCCCAGCTTGTCTTTAGGGCCATTCTTTCACTGCCCCGATTTCCGCCTCACTGGAGGCAGGCCTGGATGGCCTCTCCAAGACAGCAGCCTGTGCGGGGGTCCCGGGGCTCACCTAGCTCGGCGGTGAAGAGCTGGCATGTCTCCGGGTTGCGGATGGTGAAGGCAATGTAGGCGTCAAGAGCCCGCGCACCCTTCCGGCAAGCAGACAGCCTCTGCAGGACCCTGACCAGGGACAGGATGGTTTCTGGGCAATACAGCACATCTGCAATGAAAACCCCAGGTTGCTGACAGGGACTCCCTCTAGGATTCAGGACCCCAGAACTGAGGACACTGGGTTCTGCCAGCCTTGGCGGTGGGGCAAGGGCCGGGAAAGCAGCAGTTCCATTAGATGGAAAGAAAATTATTTGGTAGAAAATGAAAATCCTTAAAGAGAGAACAAAAGCTGCTGAAAAGCAATATGACAACTGAAAACTATCCAAGACTCACTGTGTTCCTTTAAAAAGAAATCAATTATTTGCCCATGGCCTATACAGAAGACGTTTAATAAAGCAAACCCTGAGTCCGCTTCAGACTTCTTGATTCCAGTGGCCTGTCACTTTGCTCTCTGCCGTGCGGGGGGACAAGATTATTCCTGCCTGACAGCCAGGCTTGTAGGGACGGGTGCCGCCTTGGGGTGTGCTGCTCAGGCTCTGCATTCCAGCCACTGTGTGTCCATGGGTCTCAGGGCTGTGGCCCAGGACCAGAGGCACAGTGTTGTCAGCCAGATAGGGGACGGGTCAGCTCAGCAGAAGATGAGGGGCCTGTTAGTTGCCAAGCCAAATGCCCCTTCTCTGAAGGACCCTGTCCTTGCACTGGAAGTGGGTAGTCCCCTCCATGTGGGTATGCACCTGGGAGAGAAACACGCCCGAACTCTTAGGGACAGGCAAACGTGGTGATGACACAGAGCAGGGGGAAGCCAGTGCTGATGGCAGTGGGGACACTCCGAGCTCCTTCCCTGACTCAGGCACCACTACAGTTGGACCCTTAGCCTGTGGGTGGGTGCCCATGACACACAGCAGGATCAGACCCGGTCCTGGGAGAACCGTGCCGTTCTTTGTGGACATGAAAGGACAAGGTTGCCATGGCAGTCCCCCATCCATCCCCCATGGGAAGATGCTCTAGCTATCTGAGTTCTAGATGGCAACCGAGCGGCCTCCCTCGGGCTGCCGGAGAGGGATACAAAAGTCTGTCTGCTCAGCTGCGTCTGGCTAATAGGTCAGACCGGCTTGGCACCCTGGGGCCTTTTCTGTTCATCCCAGGCCTTGCTGGGGAGAGCCAGGTTCATTTATCTGATGGAACCACTTACAACGGGACTGTGTTTTCTTAAACAGGAGGACTGTGGCTTTAGGGCACCCGTAAGGCACACCCTATGCTTTGAGGTCACCCTGGAGGTTCACAGTGACCCTTCTGGAAGTCTCATCATTACCCCCTCTGACTCTGCAGAGTCCATGGTCCCCCTCCCTGAACTGAGAGCTGGGTGCAGCCACAAGCTTCAGTGGCTGAGCAGTACCTGCCGCAAGGATGATGTCTGGCTGGAGGGCAGCGAGCTGAGGGGCTGTCACCACGTCCCAGTCCAGCTGTTCCACTGTCACCACGGGGCTCTCTGAGTTGTGGGTGTTGTGTCCTGGGTGCTGTGCTGGGGCGGTGGCATCTGGCTCCAACGAGAAACCATTGAGAAGGATGTTCCCACGGAGCTGCTCGAGGACAGAGCTGTGACAGTCACTGAAGATATATGCTCTGGGACGGCACATTTTGCAAATGACCAGGCCTGTGAAGCCAGCTCCACTGCCGAGCTCTAAGACAGTCCTGAGTGGGAGAAGGGGACGTGTGTCTGCAATTGTGTTGGAGCAAATCAGCCTCAGAGCCCTGCCCTGCACCCCAAGGTCACCTGTGAGTGAAAGCCGCTGGGTTTTCTAGGGACCATTCTGCGAGGTAGAGCGCAGCATTCCACGTGACCAGGCCGGTGGTGCCGTGGGAAATGATGGCTGTGCTCTCTGAGAGTGTGACCGAGTCACCGGAAGGCTGGAAGGAGACAGGGGGAGAGAGTACTCCAGCTACCAGAAGACAAGGAGTTAGCGTTAAAGAGAAAAAAAATCACAACAGGTGGGAGGGAATCAAGTTAAAATGAGGTCACTGGGGTGGGTCCTAATCCATTACCACTGAGTCCTCATAAAAAGAGGAAACTCGACGCTGAAACACTGTAGAGGGCCAGGGACGCGCCGAGGCAGAGGAGACGGCCGAGCCGAGGACACGGCCTGGAACACACCCTTCCCTTGTAACCCTGCCGACACCTTGATTTCGGAGTTGTAGCTTCCAGAATTATGAGATGATGAATTTCTTTTGTTTAAACTACCCATTTTTAGGTACTAAAATGAAACAAATGCTAAAAATATAATTCAAGAAAGTACTCCTGAAAAAACAAGAAGATCTGAAGGAACGCTGAAGGAGGGCACGCACTGCGCCTGAGACCAGTGGCCCAGAGCAGGCGACCTCAGCATGCGTCCGGTGCAGCCACTGAACTCCAAGACAACCCACTGACCGTCTAAGAGAGGAGGGCACGCAGCATAAACAGGAGAGAAAATTAGATGATCATCAGGCTTTTCTACAGCAGTGCTTTATGCCAAAGAAAATGGACAAACATATTTAAGAGACTCAAGAGAGAAAATGTGAGTCAGGACTCAAGTGTAAATGGCTCGAGTTGTTACCAACATGTAAGAACTCCACCAAGGTCAATCCCAGAAGCCCCCTGTAAAGAATCCCCTAGAGAACGAACGTCAGAAAACCAAAATGGCTAGAGAGACGTCAACGTGTGGATTGAGGGGGAGCTCTAAAGATATATAGATTGGAAAGAAAGAGATTACGGAATGTGTGCTAGGTCAACAATATCTAAGCCCTAACCCCTGACCCTGTGACTGTGTCATGTGACATGGCAAAGGGACTCTGAAGATGTGCTCAAGGTTACACAACTGGAGATGGAGAAATTATCCTGGATTATCTGGGTGGGATCACTTTCATCATCTGAGCCCTTAAAAGCAGAGCATTTTTTCCTGGCTGAAGATGGAGAGATGCAGAGGAAAAAGAGGCAGGAGAGACTTAAACTGCAAGAGGGACTCCACCCACTGTTGCTGGCTTTGGCAATGAAGGGGCCATGAGCAAGGCAGGGAGCAGGGGGTAGCCTTTGGAAGCGGAGAACAACCCCCAGCCAAGAGCCAGCAAGGAAAGGCACCCGGAGTCTTGCAGCCACAGGAAACAAAACTGTGCCAATGACCTGCATGAGCCTGGAAGCAGGCTCTGCTCAAGGGCCCAGCCCTGCGACGCCTTGGTTTTAGTCCTGTGAGACGAAAAGAGAAATCAGCAGAGCCCACCAGACTTGTGACCTGTTGAATTATAAGACAATACAACCATTTACATTGCCTTAAACGGCTAAGTTCGTGGTAATACTATGTACTGCCTTTATGATGACAGCGCAGTTATGGCATGGCACCAAATGCACAAACAGAATGAGGGAGAATGGGGGTAGGACATACGAGAGTTTTACACTGTGTTCAGTCACCATAATGGGGGCACAGGACTAGCGCTGTCGTTCTGAGACACCGCATAAGTATTACGGGATAAAGCAAATAGGGAGTTGAGGGACATCTTAACATTATCCCGTGTTCTTCAGAGCCGGAATTCCAGTGCAGGAGAAAGGAGACACAGACGCTGAAAAGGCTGAGTGGAACCCTGCAGTTCTGATTCTGAATCAGACACATCAGTGCGGACTCATGAGGAAGTCTATCGTAAAAAGCAGGGATATACATATCATATCACAGTCTGTCCACTGGGAAGACCTACACGGTAGCAGGGAGCACCCTAATGCCCACACTGTGGTCTCTAAATATTGTTTCTCACTTAAAGAAACCAGGGCTTGTTGAAGACATGGCTGATTCCAGGTCTGGGTAAGGAAATATACAAGATGAGTCTGGAAAAGCCTGACAAAAAATAAAGTAAGAAAACTATTAGCGTAATGTCAAAAGGGTTCAGAAACCTGCTTGAAGTGGCCCAAAATAGGACAGTTGGAGCTTTAATAGGGACATAATTTGCACGGATTGAACCCCTTCTGGGGAGGATAGGAAACAAATTCACTGTCTTGAAAAGGAAAGATCAAGCCTGTATCCTGCCTTTTCTCTACAAGTTGTACCCATGAGTAAACAGATAATGGATGGAGGGAGGTACCTCCTTATAAACTTTCTCTGGCTGATGAATGAAAACAAAATGATAGAATCAGGAAATCACCCTTTTGTATCCTCCAGTAAATGAGTCTAAGATTTGGGCATCCATAACCACTATCATTAAAAGGATGAAAAACAGATGTGATGTGCCTCCTACAACTCCATGTTGTGTTCTTGCAAAGCAATCAAACAGACACGAATCTGCGTGGGCCTGTGAATCCAGACGCCACTTTTCGGGAAACAGAGGATGGAGGAACAAGTTGAAGAGCACCACGTGTGAGCAACCGAAAGCCCGCCTGTGAAAAGCTGTGGAGGCAGAACCACCGGGGCTGTTCGAAGGAGGCACTGCCAGGAAAGAAGAGCTGGGACGGAGGCGGGGTGCCTGCAGATGAAGGGAGACTTCAGGCCCCACCTAGTTAGAGCTCAGACAAAATGCTAGTGTCCAGAGGTGGGCATGGCAGTGACAAAACCTCAGAGTCATTAGTCTGGAAGGACGACGGCGGTTACTTTTGCATGGACGGGGGGGCTGGGATGGGGATAGGTCAGACGGGGCCTTGTGGGGTGGCTGCCAAAGTTCTGTCCCTTGACTGGAGTGGTGGTTACCATGGTGGCTGCCTTGCAATGACGTGATATGCTGTATACTTCTTTTGTGTGGTTTTCTGTATCTATGTTTTATTTTAGAGTAAAAGGTTAAAAACAGACGAAGAAAAACATCCAAGATCCCTCTGGCTGTTGTGTGCAGAAAGAACTTTTGCAGGGCAAGAAGCTGGAAGACCATCAGAAGGCCATGGCACTGGCCTAGGCTGGTGAGGCTGGTGGCAGGGAGGGTGGGAAGGGGATGCTGTCCTATGACATCCACCCATCAAGTATTTACTGGACACTGAGCATCAGGTCCCTGCTGTGCAAATACTGCGCATTAGCTAATTTAACTCCCAGCCACCCCCATAAGATAGGTACTATTATTTGTCAAAGTGCTTGATTTACAGATGAAGAAACTAAGGCTCAGGGAGGTAAACTTGACTCCATCTAAGACCATGGAGCTGATGAGACAGGATATGAACCCACAGGAGGCCGGCTAGAGCCTGAGTTTTAGCTCTGTGTGCAAAGGCGCGCATCTGGCCTGTGTGGGGAGAAAGCATGTGGCCCCTACCAGCAGATAGGTCCGGTGGCACGGAGTGGCCTCCTCGGCTGTCAGGACCTCCGCCAACGCCTCATACAGCTCGTCTGAAGGCTCCTCGTGGACAGCTTCGTGCTGGGCGTGGGTGGAGCGAGAGCTTCAGTAAGAGCATTAACATGACCCTCATGAATCAAACAAAGGTCCTATTTGCTTTTACTCTGACTTCTAAAAATGGCTGGAGGATTTTCACCAAATTTGAAGGGTTAGTTTGGGATGGATTAACATAATACGGGCCGCCTGACAGATTAAAAATTCACTTGGTAGGGGAGCCTGGGGTATCTCAAAGAGGTATGAGAGGGTGAGGGTGAAAGTAAGCTGTAGTCTAGGGCAACAGACATGGAACTGCATGAGAGTTGCTGTGTGACAGGGACAGGGAGCTCTGCCCACGATCATGATGTCCTGGATAGAAAGAACAAATGGTGCTTTTAACTGGGCCCAGGCAAAAGCCTCAGGATGGGCACTCCACATTTCAGGGTATGGCTTCATCGGTGGGCAGCCCCCTGTCCTGTGCCCTGTGGGGGTGGGGCGGGGCTGCATCAGGTGGCCACGCTTCCCTGGTAGTATGGGGGAGACCTGCTGGTGACTCTAGCTGCACCATGCTGGTGAGAAGTGGAGATGGCAGTAATGGAAAAGCCTGGATCATTCCATGTACTAAGCCTGCGTGAGGCACGGCCCCTCTATTCAGAGGTCAAGAACATCGGGCCTGCTACTGACCACTGAGGAATTGTCTTTCTGAAGTCCAGTCTGAGGTAAAACTCAGCGAATTTGGGCTCAACCTTAAAATCCATCCAGTATCAGTCAGGAAAAGAGCCATTCCAGGTAGATTCATTGGAGAGAAGGCAGTAATAAGGGGGACTAGTTATAAAGGCATTGCAAGACCTAAAATCTCCAAAGGGGACAATACAGCAATACAGAGACTGGCAGCAGCGGGAAACCACCAACACCTCTCAGAGGGAGAGCAGAGGGAGAAAGTGGGGATTATAGTGCTCAGGGCTGCCCAATGGGAATGAGAACTTGCACAGGGACCACAGAGGAGATGCAGATGCTGCCACCAGAGACGCTCTGAGGCAGAGGAAAGGGCTTTTCCTTTCCTCTGTCTTCCATGGCCTTTCATTGGTGGAACCCAGCTGGCAGACTGTTGCCCAAAGAGTGCCTACCAACTGGGGGTTTGCAGAGCAGGCAAAGGGCATAGGATGGATCTGAGCTGCAATGGGCAAAGAAGGGCAGAGGGCCCACTTCTGGAGAGCCAGCCAAGTCCCAGACGCTGTGCGGCTACTGGACAGACAGTGCCCACTGCTCACCTTTCTGATGAGCTCGGAGAGAAAGCACCGGGCATACTTCACTGACGGTGGATGCTTCACGCACAGAGGATGTTTCACGGTCTGTGAGAAAGGACACAAGTGAGTTGCTGGAGAGACCCGGCCGTAAGTCTCCCATGAGCTTTAAACGAATATAGGACAAACTCCAGTTACCAATCCCTCTGCAAAGATATACACAGACATAGGGGTTCTGGCTCCTGGTGATCCTCATGCATCTGAGACAGTTTCAAGAATAAGTCCTTTCCTAAAAAAAATTCTCTACTATAGCAGCACAGACTGTGGCGGTGTTTCTCATGCCCATTCGGGGCAGGACCATGGGGCACATGGACCTAAGCTAACACCCTATCGACAGGATGTCTGTGTCTTCCCCAAATTCCTGTTAAATCTAATACCCAATGCAATGGTATTATGAGGTAGGGCCTTTAGGAGGTGATTAGGTCATGGAGGTGGAGCCCCCATGAATGTGTTTAGTGCTTCTATAAGACAGACCACATAGAGGTCCTTTGTGCCTTCTACCATATGAGAACACAATGAAAAGATGGCCTTCTGTGAACCAGGTAGCAGACCCTCACTACACTGAACCAGCTGGCACCTTGATCTTGGACTTCCCAGTCTCCCAAACTGTGAGAAATAAATTACTATTGTTTATAAGCTGCCTAGGCTATGGCATTCTGTTATAGCAGCTGGAATGGACTAAGACACAATCCTTCCCAGGGCAGCCAGCATGAATTAAGAGTTTATAGAAGGGACAAGTGTGGGATTGTCTGGCTCCGGGGAAGAGGCAAAAGCCCAAATGGTGGAACAAGGCAGATTGGCACCCGTCCTCCTGGAGCACACATCCTGGGCGAAGGAGATGAGCAGGAGCCAGACTGTGATGAATACTATGATGGCCAGAGCAGAGGAAGATGGGGTTTTTGTCTGGGATGTGGAGGAGGGGGAAGGGGCTCTCAGGGGTGATAATTCAGAGGAAAACTAGAGAATTAAAGAGCAGGGGAGCGAGAACCAGGCAGAGGGAACAGTTTATGCAGGTTCCAAGGCAGCCACAGCCTGGCATTTTGGGAAGGAGGGCAGGGTGACAGAACAATGAGAGCAGGGGCCAGGTTATGACGGGCCTCTTGGCTAGAGGGCAATAAAATACCCATACACTGCTCAAAAGGCTTTCTAGTTGGCCGGTGTTAGATGGGGTGAGAATCAGAGTAGGCTACAAGATAATGAACAATGACCTTGACATCTCTGAGCTCACAGTACTGAATGCTGGATTGCCCTGGAAATCGTCCCTAGCTATAGCTCCATTTTCTCCACCCGGTGACCAGATGCATACTCCTGGCTCACCCTCCACGCAAGAACTCTTAATCTGGGATCCTTGGATGGGCTTAGTGGTAGGCAGAGAGTCTGTGACTCCCCTGAATTTATATGCAAAATGTATTCTCATGCATTGTTTTTTCTAGGGAGAGAGTCCATAACTGTGGGTTTGAGAAGGGTCCATGACCCGTCAGAGGGTAGAGAGCCAGGTGCAGTATGATCTGCACTTGATCCACATGGCCTGGCAGGCTGGGGCTGGGCCAGGCAGAGTGGCAATTCCCATATATACCCTCACCCACATGCTCCTGAGAACCTAAAACTCAACTCTGAAAAGTGGGGGCCCATCTATATCTAGAAAGGAGACACAAATGGGCAAGACACGCATTCTTAGTTTTTCCTTAAACGTAAAGAAGAAAGTCTCTAAACAGCTAGCAAATGCTAGATGTTCCCACAGCTATCATCTGTTTTCTCTACAGACAGTTCAAAAATCCCCCAGATTCCCTCCTCTCAAGTGGATTTTTGTATATTCTGTAATCCTCATCCAAGAAAACAAGAGCCACAGCTCTCCGAGGTGCTCCCACCCAAATGCCGTGTCTTTCTTTTCAAAGGATACAAGCACACCCACTTCACTCCTGTCATGTCCTCATGGGCAAGTGAGGAGGTTGGGACATGTCCCTTGATTCTGTGATTCTTACCTTCTGCAAAATATCCAGCAGCAGTTCAGAACCCGAGTGCCTCAATTTCTCTTCTAGGCTCTATTTGGAGACAGAGGGGAAGAGAGAGAAATCTCAAGGGCATTTTCACAGGAACATTAAACATGTAGCAGGACATGCTGGCAAAGTGCTAAGTGATCTCTACCCAGGGACCAGCGGCCAATCGGAAGTGGAAGCCACAGGCACTGAAAGGCTGCCCTTGACAAATCCCAGGTTACACCTGGATGAGTTGCAGAAAGAATGTCAGGAGACAGATTCTTGGTTTGCATGAGCTCTGGCTGCGAAGCCTTGCATGGGTCACAGACAAGCTCCATGGGTGAACCGATCAGCCAGACATCAGCACCTGATGGGCTTCTGTTGGACTTGACACCCAAGTTAAAGTGGACATATAGGAGGTGTAGCTGCCAGGGCCAGCTATATATACTGTCCTTTCCTACAGGGGACTCCAGCCTGGTAGTGAGCTCAGGCTCCAGAATCAGGCTGACTGCCTGGCTGGTGTGTGACACTGGGCAAATCCCTTCATTTCTCCAGAGCAACTTATCACACCCTAAAAGACCTACAAGACCCGGCCCTGGCCTCTCTCACCTCATCTGCCACCACCCGTACCCCATCCCTGCTTATGCTACTCCAGCTGCACTGGGCCTACTTGTGGCAGCTTGCTCTCCCTGGCAGAGAATCTTTGCACTCCCTGTTCCCCAAGACTTCCCACAGCCCGTTGCTTCACTGTTCAGGTTCTGGCTCAAATATCCCCTCTGGGAGGCCTTCCCTGATTCCCCTACTCTGATGATACATTTCCTTGTTTTATTGACTTTATAGTCATTGTCATCCCCTGGTGTTTTCTTGCTTATTCATTTATGTGGTTTTTTTCTCTGGCTCTCCCATCTGAGTAGGTCTGCATCATTATGCTGCTGATGCTGATGCCTGGCTCATGGAAGGCATTCAGTAAACACTTGGTGATGGAATAAAAATACTAGCTAACACTCACATCCACTCACCATGAGCCAGGCACTGCCTCAGGTACTTCATTCTCATGTTCTCCTGACAATAACCCAATGAACTAAGCATTATTATATCTCCTGTTTCACTAAAAAACAAAACAAAAAAACACCAAGGCCCAGAGGTATGCAGTCACTTGCCCAAGGTCACACAGAGTGGGATTGGGCCAGGATTCCAAGCAGGCAGGCCATCTCCCAGGTCTGAGCTCTCCACGGCTGCACTCCACTTCTTTTACAGACAAACACAATGACAGTAACAGCGCCCGCCACTTGGATAAGTATGCATTTAGTATGGTCCCAGTGTAGAATCTGCTCTCATTTCACGTGAACAATTTTAGTTGACATTGAATTGGGTCCCACACATTGCTGCTATAAAGGTTTAAATTTTGGATTAAAAAATGTAGGCATTCCCCCCTGGCTGGTGTAGCTCAGTGGATTGAGCGCGAGCTGGGAACCAGAGGGTCCTGGTTCGATTCCCAGTCGGGGCACATGCCTGGGTTGCAGGCCAGGTCCCCAGTGAGGGCCATGTGAGAGGCAACCATACATTGCTGTTTCTCTCCCTCTGTCTCCCTCCATTCCCCTCTCTCTAAAATAAATAAATAAAATATTAAAAAAAAAATGTAGGCATTCCTGTCTGATCAGAAATGAGCTCTCAGAATGCTAAATGGCTTATATTGGTTTATATCAATAAAATACAAACGACAAACCACCACCTCTTAAGACGCACAAGACCGGGAGTCACCCCAGTGAGCTCAGCGCACAGGATATGTAAAGGAGGCAGTGTCATTAGCAGTTCCCTCTTGGGGAAAGCTGCGGCCTAGCCATTGGCCTGTGCAGCAACGGCAGGTCCTCAGGGCCGGGAAGGGAGGGTGGTGAGACCTCTTTTGCATATTTTCTGTCTAGCTTTGTACCTCCCTGTCTCTTCCATCAGAGGCTTAAGCGTCTCAAGCTGCCTCTGAAACGGTTTTGTCTAATGCTGACGATACAGATGAGAACACCCGGGGGG
>PVJI01014566.1:0-43945 GCA_004026765.1 Micronycteris hirsuta
TATTTAATCCCTTCACCTTTTTTCCCCATCCCTAACCCCCTCCCATCTGGTAATCATCAGTTTGTTCTCTGTATCTATGATTTTATTTGTTTTGTTTGTTTGTTTATTCTGTTTTTTTAATATTGCAGTATAAGTGAAATCATATGATGTTTGTTTTTCTCTATCTGACTTATTTCACATTGCATAATTCCCTCTAGGTCCATCCATGTTGTTGCAAATGACAAAATTTCATTCTTTTGTATGGCCCAGTAATATTCTATTATGTACATGTACCACCTCTTCTATATCCATTCCTCTTTTGATTGGAGCACTTAATCCTTTTACATTTAAAGTAATTAATGATGGGTATATAGTTATTGCCATTTTATTAATTGTTTGCCATTATCTGATTGTTTTTGTAGTTTTTTTTTTTTTTTAAAGATTTTATTCATCCATTTTCAGAGAGAGAACGGAGGGAGAAAGAGCAATGTATGGTTGCCTCTCACATGGCCCTCATTGGGGACCTGGCCTGCAACCCAGGCATGTACCCCAACTGGGAATCGAACCGGGACCCTCTGGTTCCCAGCCCGCGCTCAATCCACTGAGCTAGACCAGCCGGGCTATGTTTTTGTAGTTTTTCCCTGTTCCGTTCTTAGTCTCTTGCTGTCCTCTTTTATATGTTGACAGTTTTCTGTTGTGTTACGTCTGGATTCCTTTCTCTTTATTTCCTGTAAATTTCTGCTTGATTTTTTGGCTTGTGGTCACCACATGCTTTGTTTACACAAGTAGAGTCTGTTTTAAGGTGACAGTCACTTAAGTTCGAACACATTCTAAAATCACTACCTCTTCATGTTTATGTTTTTGTCATTATTTTTGCTTTGTGTATGTTTTTGTGTATCCTTTAATTTACTATTGTAATTGCACATGATAATTCTACCTTTGCCTTTTAACCTCTGTTCCAGCTTTAATGTTTGTTGATCCACTGCTTTTATGATGTGTTTGCCTTTGTCGATGATACTTTTTTCTTTGTGATTTTTTTATGCATATTTAAATTTTTTTCCCCTTCCTTAAAGAAGTTCCTTTAACATTTCTTGTAATACTGGTCTGATGGTGATGAACTCCTTCAGCTTTTTTATGTCTGGGAATCTGCGACACTTAAAACTGAGGCTCCTTCCATCCTCTTTTCCTTGCCTCTCAGCTGGAGGAAAGCACCCTTCGGACAAATCCCTGCTTCTAAGTTGTGTCCCAAGCATCGCACTTGAATATACATGGTTCAGCGATTTTAGACTTGATTTAAGCTGTAATATTCTTAACAAATTTCCACTATTTCTACATTATAACGTGCTAAAAAATAGAAGGATTCAAAACTAAAAGTCTTCTTGATGGTACTAGAGAACAAGGAAAACTAACAAAATTTGTATTTTTAAAGGCCTTTTTAATATACTATATATTTATGGATATATAAACTATTATAAATTAAAGTATCTCTTGAAGAATAACAAGTGGTATGGGTAGGTCAGTTAATCAATTAGCCAGTACTAATTGGATGTTTACTATTTCTCACTATTAGTGAGGAATGGCAGGGACTACAGAAAAATCAACGCTGGTCCCTAAGCTGTGGCTGAGTAATTCTTTTGCTTCCTTCACCTGGCTCACTCAGGCTGCTGCACACAGCAGATGACTGGCAGTGGGGGGAGGCCTCAGTTAAGATTGCTGAAATGTCTTATGGTCTCTACGTGTGGTCTTTCCTACTTCAGAAGGCTAGACTGGGCGTCCTCACTTAGTGTCAGTAATGTTTCAAGAGCTCAAGCCCCAATGTGCAAATCCTTATCAAGCCTCTGCTTGCATTACATTTGCTGATGTCCCATTGGCAAAACAAATCCCATGAGGGAGGGGATCTCCAAGAGTATTGTTACAGGAAAGTATGATTCATTGGGATCCATTTTATTTTTTATTTTTTTATTTTTATTTTTTAAAGGTAAATTTTTATTTTTTAAAAGATTTTATTTATTTATTTCTAGACAGGAGGGAACAGAGGGAGAAAGAGTGGGAGAGAAACATCAATGTGTGGTTGCCTCTCACGTGGCCCCCACTGGGGACCCAGCCGGCAACCCAGGCATGTGCCCTGACCAGGAATTGAACTGATGACCCTTTGGTTCACAGCCCGCACTCAATCCACTGAGCTACACCAGCCAGGGCTCATTGGGATCCATTTTAGTAACAATCTACCATGTCCCAACCGCAGACCTCAGTGATTTATCTTTCTCTTACACAGAGTGCACTCATCGCCTCCTAAACACCCATGGTGTCATCCAGTCATGGAGTCAATTAAGAAGCCCGTGACTCATAAACAGAATCAGGTCTGGATATGGATGAGGGATCCTGGGTGGGACTCCTCTTGATCCAAATACTAATGGCCTGGAAAAACAAGTGCTTTGCCCCTCACATACTTAACATAGACCAGTGAATCTGGAAGATGTATAACAGCAATAAACACTCCCATTCAGAAAGAGGAAGAAAGAGAACATAGTGATCATTGGAACACAGCAATTCTAAAAACCAGATAGGCACAAATTATCAGGGCTCTGGGGCAGGGAATGGTCCTTGGTTAGAGCCCAGTTCTACTCACTTGGAATCGTTCTCTAAAACGTTGTTCTCTGTTGCTCTTGGCTTTCATGCCTATGAACTTGGTTCTGGCCTATGAGACTTTTTATTTTCATTATTATTTTTTATTTTTATTGTTCTGTGAGTACAGTTGTCTCCATTTTCCCACCACCACTTCCCCCCAGCCCACCTACCCCCTTCTCCCACCCTCAATCCTTCCCTCCCACCCTTTTTTTTTTAAGAAGTGACCTCCATTTATTTGCAGTTGAGTAGCTTTCTCAGCTTACTGTCCTTAGTAGATTGGGGAGCCAGACACTTCTTTTCCTTTTAATCATCTCAAACTGATACATTTTCCTAAAATCTTTGTGATCTTTAAATCGTACTGGGGTTCACTCAATACCTACAAAGTCATATCTACAGTCATTTTAAAGACAGACCTTTTTTTTCTTTAGACTCCATGCAAGGTTGCTGAGTGGCAATGCTTGGAAGAATCTCAGACTCTTTTTCATGTAGATGAGAGAGGTAGGCAGGTGCCTCCATAACTCTTTCTGAGGTCTTCACACATGTTACAGCCATCAACTGATTTCATAATTACTCTAAAGTCATATTTTCTTAGAGACTTCACTCCCGGCTGGAAAGACTAAATACATGAAATAACTTTATTTTCAACTAAGTAACTTCTGGTTCTTTATATATTCTCTAAATTCATCTTGCAAAGTATTTCCTTTTTTGCTTCTTTTTGTCTTTCTTTACTCTTATCATACGCGGCTAAAAGAAGACAATTGACAATTTTAACACTCTGCCTAGAATTCTGCTTAGCTAAATCGACAAGTTCATTACTAACTCCTTAATCATGTTGTTTATCTTCCAAAATACTGCAGAAAACAATTTGACCATTTCTTCAGTGTACCTCTTTCTAGTCTCTGGTAGCAGGTTCCTCACCTGGCTCCAACCTCCACACACTGCCCAGTCCCAACACCAGTCCCCCGATTTTTAGGTTTGTGTTATAGCAGCCATCTAATCTGGTACACATTTCCGAATCAATTCTCTACTGCTGACTTGTAATAGAGTGAAAATTCTATTTTTTTTATTCAGATTTTCAGGCAAGGGAAAATTATTTCTTATAATTCCATGGGTTGGTGTAGTGGTTCTTACGGATATAGCTTAACCCTGATTTCACTCATGCAGCTTCATTAGCTGGAGAGTCTGTAGGGAGCTCAGCTGGCTTGGGATATTTGCAATGACTACTTTCTTTCCTTTCCATGTGGCCCTCAAATGGGCTTCCTCGCCCGATGGCAACAATATTTCATGAGGGTGAGTCCCAATGTATACGTGCTTTACTCATTGGCCTAAGAAAGTCACATGACCACATCCAATCGGAAAGGGAGCACACAAGGATGTGGTTACTTGGAAATGTGATTCATTGGACTTCATTGGCATAAAGGTTTGCCACGTGATCCATCTTCTTATGTTTTATTAACACAAACCTGCAGGTACATGTAATCATATAGAAATCATATAACAGGTGATACAAATGGAATTTAAATTTTATCAAAAACCAAGTATTGGCCCTGGCTGGTGTAGCTCAGTGGATTGAGCGCGGGCTGGGAACCAAAGGGTCCCGGTTCGATTCCCAGTCAGGGCACATGCCTGGGTTGCAGGCCAGGTCCCCAGTGAGGGCCATGTGAGGAGCAACCATACATTGCTGTTTCTCTCCCTCTCTGTCTCCCTCCCTTCCCCTCTCTCTAAAAAATAAATAAAAAATAAAATCTTTAAAAAAAAAACAAAAAAAACCAAGTACTATATTTTGATGTTACTTGTTCCTACGTAGAATTAATTTTGCTGTCAAACTTAACATAATTTCTGTCATAATGTTTGACAAATTCTGGTTTAAGATTCTAATTCTTGTTTAACACAGACTTTTTTTCCGTAGAGTATCTTAAAATGGAAAACAAATTTCAGTTCACTTTTTAGATTTTTCTTTCAGTTTTCAAATTTCCTATTCAATATTGCTACTTAGAAGCTCTGTTGGCTTAAAAATGGCTGACTGTATTCAAGTGCCCAGTGAACTCTGACTTCATACCCGGGGATATGTAAATGTAAGATGAATAACAGTTCTTATCATTACTCTTTTTAATATATTTAAATCTAATTTTTCACCTTGCATAGAATAATGATAAGATAACCTATCTTATGGGATAGCTATAAAAATTAAATGAAAATGAAAACTAAATTAAAATTTGATTTTGAGTTTCAGGGCAGTGCATAGTTCAGAATAGGTGCTCCTTAAACAGAAATTATAATACGGGCAGCACAAAGAAACTGTCGTACTGACCTGCGTGTGCCAAATTTTAGTCTATATGAAAATAGTTGCAAGGCTTCAGCTGTCTTCTTAGCAGAGGTAGAATTCGATCAAGGTCTTAAATAAAGTCCACAATATAGAGAAAGTGGAGAAGATATAATTAGGTGGCAGATGGCACTACAAAAAATGTTAAGAGACAAGATTTAAATTTTTGATTGAGTCAAAAGATATGCTTCCAAACTGAAGAGTTTGCTACATTTGGGAATCTGTTACTATATAGAAATTTTTTTATAGTGGGACTGATAGAAAATTCATGGATATAATAGACATTTTTCACTTTTGCCTGGCCAGCATCAGTTCACATTTCTGCTGGTATTAGCATCCTTCTGGTGTTTGGGTACTCTTTTTCTCCCGATTTTATCATCTCCTTTGGGACTGCCATCAAGGGTTGGGATGTCGCCCAAAGTAGGTCAACCTGGATAAGTCAATCTTTCCTCTTTATTTCTCTCTCTCTCTCCTCCATCCCTCTCATCACTCGTTTATTTCCAAATTTGAGTTTGATTATAATGAGAAAGAATAGACAATGAATAATAGTTGACATTTTTCTTCTTTTTGAACTTCACATAGTTTAGTAGCAGCAAAAAAATTATTTTCACAGAGTCAGAAATTTGATTTCCTCTAGGGAGAAAATGATTGGGTTGTAATGGGGAAGGGACACATTTGAAGCTCCTTGGAGTGCTGTTAATGTTCTGGTTCTTCAGCAGAGTGGCTGTTACATGCATATTTGCTTTGTAATTATTATAGGGGTAAAATGATATGCCTGTTTTGCATGTATTTTATATGTTCTGCTTTTAACACATGGTCAGAATTAATTAATTAATTCATTAATTTATTTATTTAATTTTGGTAGACAACAGCTTATTGAAGGGACTGTTCATGAGTTTCTGCTATGTAGCTATCCAGATCCTTTTTGGTTCCTGTGCTTTCTAAGATCTGTTCTTCCTATTTCCTTATGTTTGATATCACCATATCCTTTCAATTAATTTATTTTATTTTTGCCTAATTTACTCTGAGTTAATCTCTGTTACTTGCATTATAAGAACTCTAAGTTATTTAATGGACAGGAAAAAAACCTGAAATAAAATAACTTATTTTAATTAAAAAAACAGCATTCATTTTCAGTTACCGGGAGGTGATGTAAATTTTAAGTTGCTTGTGGCAGCTAACATGAACTTCCACAGTCAACAGGAAGTTTGTTTTTAAAACATCTTCTTGGACCTCTCCACCTCTGCGGTAGAATTACCCACTCCCTCCTTTGTGTCCTCAGGGCCACAGTCATTGCAGAATTGTGGGCTGCATGAGATGCAGAGGGAAGCTTATATAGGAGCACAGGCAAAAATGCACTTACATTAAATTATGATTATTTGGCTTCCTGTTTTTTTTTTTCTTCCTAAATTGTTAACTAATTGAGGGCAAAGAAACCTGGTCTCATACTTATTTTTGTATATGTAGTACCTATTTCCATGCCTGGTAATATTATAAGATTGATAAATATTTGTTAAGTTTATTTGTTGAATTGATATTTTTCCCCACAATTCCTTATGAGAGATCAATAGGTATGCAGAGATGTTTAGTTTATAAATCCTTGCAGAAACAATGCAGTGAGTATGCTTCATAGCCACTGATGAAATAATATATTTCTGACTGATACTGTTTTGTTAAAGAGGGCAGTTAAAATTAGGATGGTTTGATTAACTGAAGTGTCACAATTCATGCCCTTTATCTCATTTATGACTTTTAGTTTATTCCTGGCATGGAATAAAAAGTCAACATTGATAGTCATGATAGACTAATGTATTAAACATGCTTACATATGTTAACATATGTCAATACCAAGCGCCCAGAGTTTTCATGGGAAAGTACTGGGATATGGAACTCTTAAGCATTCTGTTCCTAGCCAATTAGATCTGCGTCAATGTTCTTGGTAAATTCTAACTGCAATGAGCCTGCCATCCTAGGGTTTCTGAGGAAACCTCTTTCTCTGGAGCTACGTCAGACTTTGTGAGGGTTGTTGGTGGATGACAAACAAGCTTTCCATTCATTGCTTTAATCTACTTTGGTTGCTTAGTGATCTCTGATGAGTTTTAAAGCAGAAGATTTCCAAGAATTCCTTATGTTTGGCAAGTAGAATTCAGTGTTTGATCATGCTTGTGTCTTAGTTTAATTAACATGGAATATTAAGTTAATGAGGTTAAACCCATGGGTTTAATGGCCAAAGATGTTGGACTAAGCTCCAAATCCAGAAAAATCAATGCTTTAATGTAAGTAACAGAACCACTAGACACAGAAATCTGAGACCTGCACTTGAATTTTATTTCTTCCACTAACTCATTATGTAATCTTGGGAAAGTTAATTAATCTTCTGAAGTTAGAGTGAAAAAATTAGTATTAAATGTACCTGAATATTAATTCTTAGAAGTGTTGGAAAGATCTAATGTAATAATATATATGAAGTTAATTTTAATACACAGAACATAATGAACACATTTAAGTGTAAGTTTATACAAAATTTGAATAAATTAAAATCTGTCACTTTTCATTATACAAGCAGTTAAACACAAAATTTCCATGTGCTGTCTGTCAGGTGTCGTTTACCTATGATAATAATACATTAGTGATATTTTAGTTTAAACTTTATTGGGAACTTCCAGAATATTATTTATGATCAAGTGTGCCATAGCTATCAAAGAAACCCAGAGCCTATTCTTGGTGCTAGGATTTTGGAAGCAGATGATAAGTGGGTTTTTGGCTTGTAACTTTGGTCTGTGAGAAACATTATGCCAGATTCTTGGTATTTTGTTGTTGATCTACTACTATATTTTATTTATCTTTTGGGGGAATTTTAATGCAATAGAAAAGTACAAAGAATATCCAACTATCCCTGCACAGCAGCAGTTATAAATTTTTAAAATTACTTATAAGTCAAACACCACCCAAGTCAAGAAGTAGAACTTTGCCTGCCACCGCAGAAACCCTTCAGAGTCCTCATTCCAGGCACGATGCCCACCCTCCTGCCCAAAGCAGTCACTATGCTGGCATTAGAATAATCATTTCCTTGTGATTTTCCTTTTATAGCCTTATCCCTCAAACATGTCACTAGACACTGTCACTTAGTCTTACCCAGGATTATAATACCATGACGATAATGTGGCAGTTGGTGGCTTATCTACACCCTCTTGTATTTGAGGGGTTTGTGGAGATAACTTCTTTCTTTTTTATTGTTGACAATTACAGATCTCCCCCATTTTCCCCCTTTACATGCTCTGCCAAGCCCCTGCACCCCCCACCCTGGCCCTCACCACATTGTTGTCTGTGTCCATGGGCTTTGCATATATGCATATATGTTCTTTGGCTACCTTCTTACCTAATTTTGTTGCAAATGGTTTCCATTGGCTTTTGGTCTTGTTCTAGTGGCTCTTTTTTAATGTAGGGTTTCAGAAAGATTGACAAACTTGCATTTGCTGCTGCTACCTCCTTTCCAGATAGCTGTTGTTATTGTACCATCTTTTCCACAAGCCTTTTTTTCCTTTTTACTCAAAATGAAGTATTACAAATAGGACAAACCACTCACCTTTCTCCAATATTAAGTATCCATTCATACTTAGGTCAGTCCAAAGTTTTACATTTGGCTTCATTTATTAATTAATCTGTTCTTTTGCCTATATCATGTTTTTTTTATACTACTGATTTAAAGTTTGTTTACTATTTGGTACACTTTTGCTATACTATTTTTTTCAAAAAGTATACTTATATATTCATGGATTTTTATTTTTAATATAAATTTTAGAATATGTCAATTAAATTCCTTTAAAAAGCTAATTACAAGTAAGATTGGCATACATTTAGTGATTAATTAGGAGATGATTCTATTTTAAAATATTAAGTATTCTTAACCGATGGGATAGACTCTCTCTCCTGATCTTCTTTAATACCCCTTAGAAGGGTCTCAGTATTTTTTATGAAATGATTGCTAAATATTTTTGCTTTTTGTTAATATAACTCTTTGGTTTTTGTTACCTCTAATAAAGCAGTTCTATTTGTATTTTTATTATATTTTATATTTGTTTTTGATATATAGAAATTCAATTTATTTTTAATGTTTATCTTGGTTACAGCAAATATGCTAAAATTTCTTATTGATACTAATGTTTTTTCTATTTATTCTGCTGATTAAGGTGAATTTTCTATGTAGGTGAATTCTCCCTTACTATTCCATATACTTTTTGTTTATTATATCATGTTTATTTTATTGGCCAGAAACTGATAAACAATGCTGGTGATAGTAGATACTGTTGTTAATTCTTGATCTAAAAGGCTTTCTTATATGTATTCTCCATTAAATATAATGTTTACAGTACTTCTCTGCATTATAAGTTTTGACAAATTAAGGTGGTTTCCTTTCATTCCTTGCTTACTAAGACATTTTTTTCTACATATGCTGCAGTTTGACAATTCATTTTTGTCTATAGAGGTAATCACATGATTTTTATCTTTGAATCTGTTAATATGGTGAATATCATTGGAGATGTGCTGAGTTGACTTATACTGTATGCATGATCTATTATTTATGAATAAATTTATCTTAGAGTTTTTGTTTCTATGTTGACAAGTGAAATGAAACTCTGATTGCTTTTGTATATTGTTCTTATCTGGTTTTAAATAATTGCACTAACTTTATTAAATCACATTGGCATTGTTTATCTCTCTCTATATTGTGAACCAACCTTTATTAGGTAAGAGTTGTCTGTTAAAAAATTCACAACATCAACAACAGCAGCAAATATTTATTTACATCTGTTCTTTTAATTGATTTATATGTATTATTTTGTTTCTTTCAACAATATAGCATGGTAGGTTCCACTGTTAATCTCATTTTATTGATAAGGAAACTGAAATATAAAAGTTTAAGTCATTTGCCTTTTGAGATTTTTAACCTGAGATCTAGTTCCATGGGTAGAATTCAGGGTATCTGAAAATTTGGATGTGGAAAAAGTAGATATTTATTTTCAGTACCCTGAAACTGTATTTTAGCACTTTATCCAACTATGAACATATGCAGAACAACACAGTAACAGTAAATGTATCTGTTACTTCTCCAATGATAGAATTTAGATAAAGTTTTATGTCACTTTTCAGTTGTTGCAGAGATCTTGAGATAACATTGATGCTCATAACCTTTTTGAAATTATGATAGATATTAGAATCACTTTTGGCCCTTATTTACTGCATTAGTGAAGAAGCAAGGTGCACATTTATTTATTACTTAATACTTAAGAACTGTATTTCAATGTATTTTTTTGTAAGTTTGTATACAGTCTTTGCAAAGATTTGTGGCAACTGACATAAAATCTATGTTACCATATTACTGTGCAAACCAAAGACTGTGTATTTATTTCATGCATATAAAAACACTATTCTGAGATAGAGTTCTTACACTTCTCCACAAAAATTAGGCAATGTTGCTGGCATTATAACAAATTAATTACTAGCTATGTGAGGGGTAGTATGGCATAGAACTCACTAGGAAAATAGTAAATAAATTTTTCAAGGATCTCACCTTTGGTTTTGCTAATATTTAAATAGTTCTTGTCTACCTTAATCTACTTATTTTGCTTGTTTTGTGTTTTCAAATTTCTCGAGTTGAATGGTTACCATTATATTTATTTTCAAATAATCTTTTGTCTGTAAGTGTGTTTGCCCCAGTTTTAATCCCCCTTCATATCAGACTAAGCAATGTGTTACACTTGTGATCCAAATTATACAATTCACTTCCCTGTGGATGCTGCCAGGAACCGTTCTCACTACTTGGATTTGATTTTTATAGTGTTTTAAATTAATTTCTTGCTTGAATTTGGCTAGATGTGAATATTTTTTGAGTAAACCTTTTAAAATATTTTTTTGAAATTCAAGATTTGAAAGTAAAGCCAGTGAAGACTGGAATACAATAATAAAAAAATTAATAGATTTTTACCAAAATTGGTTGAGATGAGGTCTCTGGACACAGATATCCTTTTGGCTGAGCCATCTGGGCTTAATGTCTGAGTTCAGAGAATTACATCATTGACAGGAAGAAACAGGAAATAAATTTGAACAACATCTGTTTTCTTCCTAAGGAAAATTTGTCTATTTGGATCTCATCTTTTACAGCTGTTTTCCCTTTTGTTTTATAAACTAAAATTTCCTGGTTCTCATCATTTCTGTAACCTCAGCAATACTGGATGGTGACATGAAGAGCTCCCTGGATTCCTTGGTCAGTGTTTCTGTCCATGAGTATCGAATCCCACATATTATTATGACAGATGCACCAACAATATTAGATGCACCCTGAAGCCAGAACATGATCAGAATGTATAATGTTAAAGTAATTGTCTTTGTTTACCTAAAGTTTGCTCTGCTGGTTACTGTGCCAAAACAAAACAAAATATAAACCTCAAAAATGTAGAAGGAAAACAATATTTTACTATGATTTTAATTTATTCTTTTAGGTGCATTTCTTGGTTAACTCAAAGATATTTTCAGGTGTCAATACTTTTTGTATTATCAAGAGGAGAATGGAAGACACAGTTTGGGGGCTGAGACATGGAATTGAGGACACCAGTGACTGCATCTCCATTGGCTCTCCAGCTCTGCTCTCTGCTCTTTTTCCTACCCACAGTTTAGGGTGTTACTTGAACATTCTATTGCTCTTATCTCTGCCTGACTCTTTTTCTGTTTCTCTAAACTAAAAAGTATGTATCTTTCTTTAGTGCTTAGTAGTATTTTCTTATATTTTCCCCAATTCATTTTTGTGTATTTCTCTCAGTCACCATCTAGCTCATGATATATTTGAAATCCTTAAAATGGTCAGGACAATGCTTGCAAACAATGGATGTTTGTAAACAATTAAAAAATATAATATACTGCATAGTATGAATTGACTGAATAACTTTAAAAATCCTCATGGGGGAGTGAAGACAAATGCAAGTAAAATAGTCTTAGTTGGCAGATAGAGATATATCAGAATTGCAGTTAAGTAAGACTGAATTAAGGTACTGTGCAATATCTGGGAATTTCAGTCACTGTAGCTTTAGGAGCTAAGAATACAATGAGAAAGCTAGAGATCGGGGATGAATATCTGGCTTGCTTGTCCCTCAGGATGCAACTGCAGTACTCTGTGGTCCTTACATACAGGCCTAGAAGAGGGGCTGAATGAACTGAACGGTCAAAGATGTCTTTTAACTACTGTTTTGATAAAAGTCCTTTTCAATTTTACATAGCTAAGGCATTGTTTAAGGCATTGTTAAGGCACTAGTGACAATATTTTGTTTTGTGGTCATATTCAAAATGCCAATTACTAATCTTCTGTATTTCATCAAATGGCAAATAGTCAATTTATTGGGTCTAAAAGTTTAACAGGTAAAGTGTACCACGATTAAAGAGTCAAGGTTATTTCTCCAACAGCCATGCACATTCACCATGAACTGTGCTTCTTATTTATTCAGGTAGTCATTATATATTTAGGGAGTTATATGTTGGGCACAAAGTTAGACATTAACATATTATACTTTATTGATTAAGGGAAAATAAGAACTTATAAGGCAGGCACAGCAGCCTAGACATTGAGAAAGAGGGGCAGACATAAATACATTGAGAAGACTGAGTTATGATTTTATTCTCTTTTGCCTCATCCCCAAACTCCATAAGATAAATATTGGAGACAATTGAACAATTTTATTGAATCTTCCCCAGAATGATCAATCTTGAGTATATCCAAAGAAAAAACCATTATAAGTAATATATTTCCTTTATTATATTGCTTGAAATTAAGGAGAACTAGAAAAGAAACCAAATGTTCAAGTGTGTAATAGGAGGCCCATTGATGATAAAAGGAAGAGATATGCGCCTTAATATCAATAGTTCTGGCTCCAAAATTTTGCCTGCTTTAAGGAAAGATTTGTGTTTGATCTGAAAGGTTCAACAGACCAAGAGCTAGATGAGCCTCATCGCATATTAGTGAAGATGTCAAAAGTAAAGTCCGAGCTGGAGGAGCCTACTTCAGACTTGGCCATAGAACTTGGAGTTCCTGAGCTCCCCTACCTGCTATTTTTCTAAAGCACATGTATCTGGCCTTCAGGAGTCCCACACAGAATGTCAGAGATTTGGCCATAGATGGAGAGTGTGGGTAGGAATGGGTACAGAGAGAAGGATGATGCTTGTGGTTAGAGGTGGGTTTTCATAGCAAAGGAATGAGAAGATGTGGACATAGGGACTCCTAGAAGAAGACTCATGGATAAGGAACCCTCATAGCTCAGGGTAAATGAAAGAGCTCAATATCTGTTGAATGCCTATAAGGGTATTTCTAGGTAATTCCTTAAGAACGTTTACTTTGGGACTCTGGAGTCAAAATTAATAAGAATTTTACATTTCCCTTTCTACTCATAATAGCATTGATATTATCCCATGTGTTTAATATACATACACAATTGTGCCAACATGCTTAATTTTCTTAGGAAAACTGAAAAGACTACATGAAAGGAAGTCCTGCACTGTTCACCTCTTTCAATGGAGATAATACATCGTCCTATGTGGAGGACTCGAGATTTCTTTAGGTGGCTGGGCAGTCCCCACGGCCAAGAGGGAAACAACAACTGCTGAAACTGAGGAGTGGTCTTCCTTCGTCATTTCCTGAGTTCTTTTATTAGAACGTGGCTGGTGTTTGAAATGGGGAGAGGCCAGTTATCTAGGCAATAGATTAGAAAACTTAACAACAATTAAATCACATACTGGATAATTCAGAGTAATTCATTGAAATGTTATTGTTAACATTATAAACTGCAATAATAAGGGGATCTTCAAATAGTATTACAAAGGGAATAATTTTAATAAGAAAAAAGAAACCTTTAGAACATGTTGGTTATGGACTGGCATAAGCAATTTTTTCCTTTCTGGATGTTTTTAAAAATATTATATATCTTACCTGTGTGGAATGCTTTATGACTGACCATAAAGTCTGGAAATAAGATTGAGAGGAGGTAGTTAAGGTGTTATCCTGCTGTGTGATGAGATTTTTGTTTTAGAAAGCTCACTCTGATGTCAATGGAGTTAGGAACAACAGACATGGCACATATAAGTTATATATAGTACCATAATGTGTGTGTAGGGCACTGACAATGGGAATGGAGAAAATGGAGATTAGCAGGAAAATTTGACAGGATTGTAAGAGTCTGGGATGATTCTCAAGTTTCTGGCTTAGATGGCTATATGGGTGATAGTTCCATCCACTGATAAAAGAAAAAAACAGAAAGAGGAGTAGATTTTAAGGAGATGACACTCTATTTTGGACTAAGTTGCCTAATGAAGTATTATAAGGGAAATGTCTAGTAGGTAATTGGTTACATGAGTCCAATTGCACCACACACCACAGAACACTTTGGAACCACTCCTCTTTGTTGCCATGACTTCAGGCAATGAATTTTGTTAGCGGTTGTCATGAAGAAATAAACTCCACGTTTCTTAACCCACTGGCTCCCCACTGAGAGGAGCGTTTATGGAGGGACTGCCTGAGACTGGCAGGGCAGCCTGCACCTGCTTTCACTAGCTCCTCACCCCACCCATTTTCAGGCTGCCTGATGCTTCCCCTCTCATTCCACTATTGCTGTTGATATCTATGAGTGACGCAGGCTGTGATTGTCTCAAGAGATTCTGGGATATAAGCAAGAACATAGTTTAAATATTCTCTCCTAGCCTCTCCTTCCACAACAGTGTAGGGTCACTTTGTCACAGGATTTTCCACTAGTCTTACCACTCCTTAGACCCTATACACATGCACATCCATGTGTGCAAATGCACATATGCACACACATACACATGCACACTAGTCCAGGATATTTTTTGTTTCATTATTTTAATATTAGTTCTCAAGGGCTTCTCATTTTCAAATGTTAGTTCCTTAGATCTATGCTTCTGTCTTACTTGCATAGTTTCTCCCAGGCTGATTTTAAATGAGAGAGCTAACAGCCAATACTAGTTGGCCATCTTGTCAGGATTTTAGGGTGTGATGAATCAGTAATGTCCATTTCATTTGTAATTCTTCCGAAATAACAGTCACTGTGTTCTTTCCTGAAGTTCAGACTTCTCATTAACCTTAAGCTTATGCAGTATTTACCGCTCAGTGACAACTTCCCCACTCTAATCGTGTGCTGTCTTGGCATCTAGAAATATATCTATATGTTCGAGACCAGCATGCCTGTTATCATTCATTAAAAATCAATGACGTTTAAATCAAAACTACCATACAGACCTAGATATTTCCATTTAAATGAAGAGAAAGTTCACCTTCTTTCCCTGTGATCCTTAGTAAATTGGCATTTAAAGTGACATTGCAGGTACATGTTTATTAAGAAGTATCTTTCGAGAAAATCTTTTTATCAAGTCCATTTCAATTTCAGAAGGTTTTCACATAATACATTGGGACTGTAGTGAAACGATTGTTTTCTACAAGTATTATTTTTGCCTATTTTTATCTGTACCATCAATGAGAAATATAATATAGAGGCTATTTACTCTGAATTTTTTTATCCATCTATTACTGTAATACGGCACATGTGTTGTGACTGTTCAAGGTCTGACAGGTTCACGATATTCAGGCAGATGAAAGAATATTCATGGAGCTGCTGGCATGTCTGGCATGCCTTCATTCATGGGTGAGTGAGCCTCACACGCTGCAGGCTGCGCATCCCCTGCATGTCTCTGCATGTCTCTGCATGTCACCTGTCCTCCAGTGTGTTACCTGTCATGGCCCTTGTCCCCCAGTGGGGATTCCCTACCCCCTTAAATACTAGAGACAAACAAAGCCAGTAGGATGCCAACATATCTTATGCAACAGAGCTTCATACCACACATGTGAGCCCACTCAGGGCTATGGGAACACTTCATTGGATGTAGTCTCAAGGTTATGAGAACACTACTTATCAGGTCCATTCTCGAGGTTATGGGGAACTGCTTCCTTTAGTTGCCCAGACAGCTGAGTGAGGTAGCCAGACTGTATCCTTTTACCCTACACACAACAACAATCTTCCCGCCCCCACCCCCGCAGCTCCTTTATATTCAAATAGCTACTTTTTTTGTCAGCCTCAGCACTATAAAAACGAGGACTGGCTTGTTTCTCAAGCATTCCTGATACTCCTGTAAAATGTGACCCATTAGTATATATGTATTCCTGTCTGCTAGTAAAACTGTAGTTTATCCTTTCTTTTTTTCTTAAATAGCCAGGCCAACTGCATTTATTATCTGTTGCTGCACAGCAAACCATCTCAAGTATTTGTGACTTAAAACAACTATTGTACCTCACCAGTCTATGTGTCAGCTGAATGCCTTTGCTGATCTGGCCAGGATTGGTCCTGACTGCATGTCTCTATGTATCCCTAGCCAACCGGCAGTTCTATTAGGGCCACAGGGTAACTGGACCATGTGCTTTCATCCTTCAGCAGGCCAGCCCAGGCTTATATGCATGGTGGCAGCAAGTTTCAAAGAAAGAGCTTGGAAATGTGCATGCCTCTTACAGCCAAGGCTCAAAATTGGCACAACAATTCTATCATTGGTCAAAGGAAATCTAGGGCCAGTTCAAATTCAAAGGAAAGTGAAGTAGACAGTGCCCTGTTGATGGGAGGTGCCACAAAGGTGCATGAGAATGAGGCATGGTCATCAGGGGGAGATAATTGCACCAGTTTTTCAAACTACGCCAGCGTATTAGATGTTATGGACAAGAAGAGAACTGGGTAGTTGTGGTGTTCCACTCTCTGATTTTTCTTCTTTTTGTCTTCCCTGTGTCTTATTACTGTGAACTAGTGAATTAAATGCTAATCAGAGAGGCTGCCTTCCAATGTAAACATCAATGATAGTGCACAATTTTAGAAGGCAGAATCTGGTCTAATTTTTTTCTTCCTCCTAAAGCACCTCTTTCTGTATGCACACTAGGCTGATATAATGGTATAGGAATACATTTTTTTTGTTGTTAACAGCAAACATCTATTCTTATTGGATTGATATCAGTTTTGATTATTCAGTACTTATGTCACATGTAAGATTAAAGATTTTGAATATCATCCCTGATTGAATGATAATTATGTACAAATTTATACTCAGTCATTGATTAATTAATTTAACAATGCACTAAGAAATCTGGTATTCAGCTCTGAACTGAAGGCTTAGAACCCAGGTAGGGACAGTTAGAAACCTCATTATTTTTTGCTAAGGAGTATATAGTGTTTCTCCCATTTCAGCAAAAATAAGACTTGAATTCTATATGCCGAATATACAGCTCTGGAAATTACATCTAGGCAACTCTGCATCTAGAATGATTTTTACAGGACTGAATTGTTTGACTCATAATACTGCACATGCCAGACAATTTATATGGATGCATCAGTGCTTGGCACTAAGTAAATAAAAGCTCTCTCACCTCTCCGCTGGACTCAATTTAGAAGCAGCAGAATGTTCAGCTACCTGTATCCATCACTTTTAATGGTGTTCCTTGCAATGTGCCTCATGGTAATTCTCTAAATGTATCCTTCCCGCAACTGATTGGAAGCCATTATTGTATTTTAAATTAGTAGGTTGGGACTTACACACTTCCAAGAAAATCATTTTTACCTAGTAGAGATATAGATTTTTCAATTAAAATTGTCTCAATGTTAGTACCAAAGAAACATAAACATGCTTACTTAACAAATAAAGGTTTAAAAAGAGGCTACAGTTTGCATTATTTTGGTAAATGTTAACTTGAATAACTTTTCATTTTTTTCTTTGGAAACTCTTTTTTGCTTTATTTAAAAACTCTTTTTAAGTAAGGGAAATTTTTGTGTTTTCTTTAATATTATCCTAAAATTCTTGATCTGACTATGGTTAATGGAACATATGTGATTTCTGAGGGCAAATACTAACTTTTCTAAGCCACAAGGCTGGTTTTACTTAAGCTAGTCAAGTAGAAAGAGGTTATATGTGGTATCCAGAGTCCCTTTTCTCCAGCATCACTCCAACTGTTCCTCCCTGTGCAGCCTCTTCGGGAGGAATTGTGGCCACATGTTGTTTCCCATCTTGCCCTGTCTGCACCTGCTCTCCGAAAATCACTGCCACGAAGAAGATATGATTAGTATGCATTAGAACTGTTCCTTCCAATGGAAGCTAAGTTTTATTTTGTATTCTAGATCATAATCTAATATCAGAGGTCCCTAACCGATGGCCTGCTGCCATCATCTGGCCTCCAGATGTGTTTTTGAAACATTTATAATTAATTGCTAAAATTTAGAAATAAGATTTCACAAGAAATTCCAGATTTCTGGTAGCTCTTGAGAGATTTGAAGATCCAGCAATCCTAGGCCTGCCTTCCTGGATGGCAACAGCGGGCTGAGGCTGCGTCTGTCAGATAAAATGCAGGATACCCAGTGAGACTGGAATTTGAGTGAACAACAAATGATGTTTTAATATAAATAAGTCCCAAGCAATATTTGGGACAAACTTTTATTTAAAAATATCATTTGTACACTGAGAATCCTGAAACACTAATTCAAAAGAGCTTATGCACTCCAGTGTTTATGCAGCATTGTTTACAATAGCCAAGTGCTGGAAACAGCCTAAGTGTCCATCAATAAATGAGTGGATCAGAAAACTGTGCTACATTTACACAATGGAATACTACACAGCAGAAAGAGAGAAGGAGCTCCTACCCTTCGTGACAGCATAGATGGAACTGGAAAGCGTTATGCTAAGTGAAGTAATACAGGCAATGAAAGACAAATACCATATGATCTCACCTATAAGTGGACGTAATCAACAAAACAAACAAACAAGCAAAATAGAACCAGAGACATGGGAATAAAGAACAGACTGGCAGTGATCAGAGTGGAGGGGGGAGAGGGCTAACAGGGGAAAGAATGGGAAGGGGCAAGTCAAGGAACATGGGTAGAGGACACATGGGCACAGACAATGGGGGGGATTGACTGTACGAGTTGGGGCATGGAGTAAGGGAGAGCAATGGGGAAAAAGGTGGGACAAGTGTAACAGAACAACAACAATAATAAAAAACATTAAAAATCATTTGTTTATTTGAAATTCGTATTTAACTTGTCATCTGTATTTTTGTCTGTAAATCTGACAAGCCTCTCTGGTGATGAGCAGTGATTCCTCCCCATAGACGGGGCCTAGCTTGCTGAGTGCAGTTCACTTCTATATGTGGCCTGTACAACCTGTCTTTGAGGATTTTTGCCACCATCTTAAACTAAAAAAAAGCAAGTCTCTAATATTATTTCAGTCTTCAGTTCTACAAGAGAGTACAATTATTATAACCAAAATCATCCAGTGAAAGTACCTGTTAGATGTGAGGGTCCTTGTGCCTGCTTATCTTTTCAAGAGTCTCAGCCATGGCCTCTAGACCGGGGCTTGGCCTCTGTCTATTCTGAGCTTCTCCCAGCCTTTGTAATGGCCATCCTGCCAGGACTCAACCGCAGTGAGGCGTGTGGCTGTTAGACCAGCAAGATGCCTTTAACTCTCAAGAGTTTCCTGTTAAGCCACACAATTATGCCTCTGTGAATAGATTCTAGACCTAGGAAAAAGTGTAAGGGGAAAAAGTATTTATGCTATTAATATTCATTATTGCTAAAATTTGGAATCAATCAAAATATTTAAAAATAGCAAAGAGTAAAATATATTGTGTTCCATTCCCCTAGGGGCCCAGTTTATCCTTATTAATCCTGATGTGAAGTGTTTAGAATCATATGAAAAATACCAGAGTTAAGGAAAAGCAATCCCAATGGGAAATTGTATATAAAGTATTACCATAACATCTAAAGAACAATATGTGCAGAATAAAGAACTGGATAGAAATAAATCAAAATGGTATATTATTTGTTGTCTATGGATGCTGGCCTAATGAGGCATATTTTTCTCTTGTGTTTTTTTTTCCTGTACTTTCTTTTTTGTTCTATTTTTTCTATAATGAGTATATACATTTCTGCAACCACAATTTTAATTTTTTAGGAATTGTTTGATTTTTTTTAATCTATGGTAAGAGGCTAACTTGAACCATTCTGTGTAAATTTTGTCTGAGGTCTGATGACAGTAGAAATAAAAAGCCACAATGAATTACAAGGTAGGCCACCAAGAAGGTTTTGCAAAAAGTAGGTGGCCAAGCATTTGTTTGATAATTCTCAAATCTCTTACATATATTGAGGGTATACAAAGTTGGGAAAGGCATTTAGGAGAGAGTCTATGGAAAGAATATTTTGAAAAAATTCCCTTTCTCACCCTTAGAAAGGGGCAGAGATTTCTGCCCACCACGTTAAACCAGGTAAGAAGACCATGTAAAGAGGATTATATATGTGCTGTGCAGTTGTAGGGAACCAATGGACTAATGTCCAACTCCCGCATGGGAATGTCTAAAAGTGGATGTGGGCTGGTTTACTAACTCAGTGGTGGGGCAAAGGAGAGAAAGCTGTATATATGCCCTGCATTTTCAGTTTGTCAGGGTAGATCAGAAATGTTTTCTATGGACAGATGAGGTCCACACACACCAGAGAGGACCAGCATGGGATGATATTGAAACTTGCTTAATAGGGCTCCCTAGAGAGGTAGACAAGACACAGGACAGAGAAACTGTAACCAAGGATTTCCTGTGTGTGCAGGAGGAGAAAGCTATGAGTCAGAAAAGACTGTATTAAGGGACCTGTGGAAGAGAGGTTGCTAAAGAACCCACAAATATGTCCATTAAAGAGCAAGCTTTATACATTGGCCAAGTCCAGAGAGCATACGACAGTTTCAGATAAGTCAGAACTTTTTAGTCTCCCCTTCTTCCCCTCCTTTCTATTTTCCAGCTCTGGAGGGTTCAGAAAGTGGAGCGAGCTAATAATATGGGCTAAGGGATATGGATAGAAAAATGACAATGATGATCACTATTCTGGGGAGGTAGTGTAGCCATACTTCTGATTCACATGGGAAGAGTTGACTATTACATGGGCCTGGGCATTTTAAAAGTACAGAAGCAAGGCTGTTTTGTGACTTGAAATGACCAGAAAAAGGCATTCATATTTCTTTGGTTCTTGCAATTTTAGTGTGTAATGATGTCCAATTCATTATCTAAAGGCTTCTTCTGGTGCCAGTAAGTTTCTTCACCTTGGACAAGCTAGTATATTGCCAGAGAGTTGATACTTATCCACTTCATCCCCCACGAGTAGCCCTTATTCAATGACTGACTGATCATGATGGAAAACTATCCTAGCTCACTAGCCTCTCACATAGCATAGGCTCAAGGTACATGTTACGTTGTTACTGTGTTTCCCATTGGGACTGAACTCCAGGCGTCTTTTACAGTTACCCGCTCTGTAAGGCATCATTTGTTGGCTTCCTTCCCAATTCCTCTCATTTTCCGACCTTTCTACCAGTGCTTCTGGGAATCAATTTGCAAATATCTATTTTCATTAAATATATGTTTTTGAGTCTGCTTCTTGGGAAAGCCAAGTTACAACAGGTGGTCCAGAAGTGGTCTTGGTAGATAGCTGTCAGGATAGCATTTTGGAATTTAATCACTAATGGCCAGATGTTAACAAATACCCTATTCCTGGTTGTCTTTGGGGTGACTACCGTTCCTGGCTTGCTGTCACATCAAAATTACTAAAACTCTCATTTACAGAGAGCTGAGATTAAATATACAGAGGAGATTCCATAGTTCACATAATGTCTCTAGTACTTGAGCAATGCAAAGATATTACTATAAGATTTGAAGTATTTTTGGCTGTTAATTGCCATTGAAATGTTTAAAAAAGAAAATGAAAGACCCATCGAATCTATCAACTCAAGGAAGAATCATAACCCTATTTCATGTAGCCAGAGAATGTATTGTGAAAAAATCAGACCTAAATACTATTAGTAAGAAAAGCAGAGTATCAAAGGTTGTTGAATTTATAGTACTGGCAAGTTTCCTGTGCTGAAATCAGAATCTTGACTGGAATGTGATGAAATCCTGAGTCCTGGGGTATGGATATATGGTTGGATACCTTGAGAATGTTGAATCCCTAGAGTCTCATGAATCCTATGGGCCAGCATAAAGTAGCCTTTCCCCTGGATAGAGGAGAATGACTTCCCAAGGTCTGAATATCATGGAAATACTTTACCTGAGGCTAAGTTTTCACATGATAATGCTTTCCTTGCTCTAAATCTGTTCTTGAATCTCTTCATGTTTTCCAAACTAATAACTGGAGCTCAGATATTATTAGGGAAGTATTGACTCAACATAAAAGTAATGACATGAGTAGAGAAGTACTTCCCCCACTACAGAATAATATTATCTATTAAAAGATCAGGTTTGGCTGAAAGGGCCATGATAACCTATCCTAGAATTCGTTTTAACAGTCTGAACCCCAGGTAATTCAGAATATAAAAAGGTTACAGCCTATTGAGGTGGGTTTCTCTCCCATGAGTCAGGACTCAAAAGAAGGAGAATTAGAGCCTATCCCACTCCCTTTCTAGCATGGTTCTTTGAAGTTTGGAATCACCAATGGTTTAGAATAAATGAGATGGCATTGTGGGACTGCCTTAGAAAAGTATTGGTAAAATGGTCAGAGGCTTCAGAGAATATAAATATTACGATCAATTAATGATATTAGATCCAAGAACACACAGCTTACTATGTGCTTTGACAGATCCTATGATACATGCTTCCCTGAAGCAAAATGAATACATCAGTGAAGGGGACACATGCATTGTTGAGAAACTAGTAATGGACTACTATGGACCTGGGCTCCTGCTCTCCATGGTAATAATAGGAATACCAAAGAGCAGAGCCAAGGTGTTGGCACATAACAGTCAGAACAAAGGTGAGCTACAGTATAAGGAAGCATGGACAGAATACCAATCAGAGAACCTCACAGACAGAAACTTAGTAGATCATAGTGATCCTAAGGCTAAGAAAGTTGAGCAGCAATCCAGGGTGCTGCTTATTATAGCTATTGCAATATTTTCTTACTTAATACCTTGAACTCTATCTCTTTCTCCAGTGGTTCTCAATAGTGTCCCATTGGGGGATATTCAGCAATGTTTGGAGGCATTTTGCTTGTCAAAATGGAGAGGTGCTATGGGCATCCAGTTAGTAGAGTACAAAGGTATATTGAACATCCTGCAATGCACAGGACAGTCCTCCACAGCAAAGAACCATCCAGACCAAAGTGCCAGTAGTTCCACAGTTGTGATACAATGCCCTGCTCAATCTACTCTTACCACTGCAACCAAGTATCAAGGACTGTGAAAAGTATGAGACTTTACCCCATCTTTCAAGCTAATAAATTAGGCTGCAACAATTGTTTGGATGCTGAGAGAAGACTCTGGAATCAGAGACAAAGGAATTTATTTCTTACATACCAGCAAACATAATGAGCATCAACGTATAATGCATCAATTCTTCTTGCCCTGAAGTTTAGCAGAATGACACAATGGTCCTAGGAGAATGCTACTTGTGCAGTGGGTTTACTTCTCAGTTGAGAAACCCAGGTATCTAGTACTTTAAGGGAAAGCAGTACACAGTGTAGCAAGAAGCAAACAAACCAACACTTCATTTTTTGAGATGTGAGAAGTTATAGAGTAGTTACGCTGTAGTCATCTTGCCCTACTTATTTGCCTAGTGACTCCTTACCTGGCAATGGGTAAGCCTTGCAATTTGGTGCACTCAGCAAGAACATGTACGGATGCAGAAAGACCACGGTGAACTACCTTTACTCTACTGTTGTTACAATATGAAGTTCAGGTTATTTCGTGTAGCAACACAAGACCCATTGTGACTTGCCTTCTAACTCAACCTCCGCTTCTTAATTCAAACATTAGTAAAAGTGACTCAAAGTTATGTCATTTTACCTATCTGATGTATTTTACTCCCCTTTTTGCTTATCGTTATTTATTCAGATAAATTATCCTAATCTTCCAGCATTTAGTTCAGGAATTCTCTCCTTTGGAAACCTTTGCTGAACTTTCTAATGGAGTTAAACATTTCTCTTCTGCCTCTGATAGTACTCAGAATCTTTTCAACTTTTGTCCTTGGATTTGAACTCCTAGAGTCAGGAGTCCTGTTCCATGTGTGTTCCTGGCATTCAACACAGCCCCTGCCACATGGTGGACATGTAAACATGGTTTCTCTTTACTTCAACATTTGTTATTGTTGTTGTTGTTATTATTATTATTCCTATTAGTGCTCCTACTATACTCAACTGAATTCATGGTATCCTCTTACTACATCAACTCACCCCCACCCAGTTTTCCCTTATTTCCATGTCCTCTTCCACCAACACACACACATATACATACAGTGTAGGATGAATTTTGATAATACATAGCTGAGACTCATGTTCCCTAATCCTGAGTTACCTTCCTAATTGCCACAATATATTTACCAGGGAGATATGCAGAGAACAAGGCAGGCAAGCAATTTCATATCCTTGGATACCAGCAGGGCTTTTGCCTCCCAAATACTGACCTGAGTTAAACAATGTGGAGTGGAGTGTTGCCCAGCCTTGTCTCCAGGCACACACCCGTGACCTTGGGCATTGCGTGCCCATGGATTGAGAGGTTCTGGGACCCTGCTTGATTTTCTCCCTCTGGTGCTACTATCGCTGTCAATTTCCCTCTTGCTACAGAAGGAGCTGCCATCATTAAAGAGAGATGATGAAAAAAATGATGATCAGATAGTTATTTAATCAAGACTTTGTTTTCTCTTTGCTTTCAAATGGATGTGTTCATTGCCTACAGTTCTTTAAGGATTGCAAAATGGCACATTAATTCCCTCTGCTAATTGTCCCATTAATTAAAAGTGCTATGCAAGCACTGTGGAATTTTTAAATTGCTTTTAGTTTTTAATTTTGAGTTTGACTTAGCAAAAACTAATAAGAAAATAGAACCTTATAAGCTCTTAACAAATTAATATGTCCCCTGTGGGTATGCAATAAACTCGGATGTGCAAAAATGATAATAGAGTTGATGCAGATTGCATTCTGTCTGATTTGGGTTAATACTGTAACTGAAATCATGGGAGTGGCATGTTACTTTTTTCTTAGCAATTTATTTTTCTTAAAAGTGCACCTAAACTAATGGTGGTGAATGATACCATATGGGGTAAGTTTATTCACATTTTAATTCAGCCATGAAACAGCTTCAGCCAGATGTGCATTGTGTACCTTTCAAACCTACATTTATACTCCTCCCCCACCCTTCAACCAGTGAGAATGACATTTTCAAATGAAATGTGAGCTAACATTCCAGATTCAGATTTTGTCTCTGTTTTAAAGCTGCAATGTAGACTGTGGCTTCAAAAAATTGAACCAACTTTTTTAAAAAGAAAATTATAATAAAAATATATGCTGGTACATTTTTTGAAAGAACAAAACTTTGCTCCCAATAAGCTAAAATTACAGCCTCAAATATCAGGATAAAATTTAGTTGCATTGTCATTTGATGCAGATTTTCAATTTTCTAATGAGAAGAAGCCTCCCTATACAGTATGGAAACTAAATTAGATTAGCTAATTGCCAAAAATTGACAGAGACAGGTTTTATTTCTGTAACTAAAGCTAAATATTACTGGAAGCTTTGATTAAATGTTTGGTTGTTCTTAGTCTAAACCTGAAATGAAATGACTGCTGTGCTTTTAGAAGTAGCCAAGCTAAATCCTCTACTTAATTTTCATCACTATTATTCATTCATGCAAGTGTCTTCTTCCTCTAATATTTATTTGCCTTAAGGCAATAACAGAAACAATAGTGCACCTATTTAAGTATCTCTGAGATATCTGCTCAATATTTGTAAATACAAAATACTTCTCAGTAATAGAATACCCACCGTCAGATTCTTACCATGCTTCATTCCTGTGAGGTAAGGATTAATACTTCCCTTTTATGAATCAGCAAACAGGTTAAGTGCTTTAAGGCTATGTCCAAAGTCATGCAACTAATATGTAGCAGATACAGCCCCAATCAGTTGAGTTACTGTATTATTTTTCTGATTTTTCATTATGATAAGATATACATAACATAAATTTACTATTTTATCCACTTTAGTTTACAGTTTTGTGGCATAAATTACATTAACATTGTTAAGCAACCACCAGCGTCATCATCTCCAAAACTTTTCAAGGTAGAAGGTGCCTGTCCTACCTTGTCTTTCTTACCTTGATCATTCATTTCTTCATTCATTCATTTATTTTTGATGCTACAACACTGAATCAAAGTGGACATTGTTCCTGGGCTTGTGGAGCTTCATTTGCATGGAACTCATTCAGAATAATCAATCGTTACACAAACATTGGTTAGCTCCTTATTTGTTAGACAGTCTAATATACTCTGCAAGACCCTAGACATTCAAGTTTTGTAGATAGATATTAATCACAGAAATAACACATAATTGTGAACTTTGTACTGGGGTAAGTGCTGTGAAGGAAGAAGAGATGGGTTGGGTCCATAAGACTACAAAATAAAGGGATTTGATTTAGCAGGAAGGCAGGTGTAGCTTCTCTGTTGAAGTAAACATAGAGGTGAGAGCTGAAGGAGAAGCATGAGAGGCAGGAGGGTGTGGGTAGAAGAGCTTTACAAAGGGGCTGCATGTGCAAAGGTACAAAGGAAGGAGGACAGAACATTCTAAGGACCTGAGAGAAAACCATTTCTTTTTTAGAGTTCAGAGAGGGAGCTTTCTGTGATATGAGCAGTCGGAGGATCTGACCACAAGGTACCTGGAGAACAATGTTGAAAACTTAGTCGTTAAAGGGCAAGGGGAACGAACCCCTTGCAGTGTCTTAAGCAACAGAGTACTATAATCAGATTTTCAGTTTGAAAAAACAAGATGTTTGCTATTTTCGGGACAGATTGCATAGGATGCAAGCCAAGAGGGTGTTGGAAGGCTAGTTGGTGGGCACTTGCTATAGCTCAGGTGAGAGTATGGTGGCTTGGGTTTTGGTAGAGGTAGGAAAAAAATGGAAAGATGTAGAATGGAAATAATTAATTTTGGGGAAGTAATGATATGTCCAGTGATTGTATTGATAATGTCCAACTGAGGTCCTTCAGGGCAGGAAATTAAAAAATACTTTCTTTTTATAATATTCAGTATATTATAATATACAGGATATTAATAGCCTTTTCTGGTAATAAAATCATATGCTTGTAAAGATCCTGAAATTTATTCTATTTCATTAAAATAAGAAAATATAATTTGCACTAACAGTGTCTTTATTCTTCTGGTCCTCTAGATAAGGGTGTCATGGATTAATTTTGGATTTCCTCTCATTTGAATATCCTTCAAACATTCAGCCAGGAGAAAACCCACTGGTATTTTCATATCCTCTCCTATAAGTTGGTTTTGGATTTTCTTCATAACCCACTTGGATTGTTTCTAATAGCTTCTGAATTAGCTTGTTTAACTTCAGCTTTACAGTGGTTTAACCAAAGAGAAGTTAATTTTTTTTTAATCACATAAATAGAACTCTAGAGGTAACATCATTGCTGATTTTGTTAATTTTATCTGCTTATGTATAAATATCCCATCAGATGAATGTCTCAGGAGGTCTAAACCAAGGTTTCTATTATTCTCATGGCTGTTTGCACATAAGGACACAACGTAGGTGCCCTATGCTTCGGTTGCTGACAGGAAGGTGAAAGAGGTCTAAGAAATAAAAGAGTGCCGGCTACCTGAGGAGAGCCAAGGGTTTTGCAGATATTCTAAGAGAATTCTTCTCTTGTCTCATTGGCCAAGATTGTCATATGATTTCTCCTACATCAAAAAATATACTTTAAAAAAAATCACTATCCTTTATGGTTAAGGAAAGCTACAGAAAAGGAAAGTAGAAAAAGGCTCTGAGACAGGCAAACTACAGTATTTACCATACTTTCCTAAATAATATTTGTTTTTTTTTTCTGATTCCTTTCCCTGTTAACTTTCCTATCCACCTACATTTCCCAATACAGTGCCAAGTCTTATCAAATTAGTTTTTGTAAAGCATCACTTTGGTCATACATGCTTCCTAACCTGGCATTCAAGGACCTTACGGTTAGACCCAAACTACTTATTAAATTTTATCTCCAACTAGTCTCATATATAAACGCTCTACTCTGAGCAATATCTGGCATGGTACTGTGTCATGTTCTGGGTTTTCGTAATTACATTCTCTTTTATGTGACCCGCACGTTACACAGAATTTCCTTTCTCTCCTTTCATTTCCACTTTAAATTTAGTCAGACTTTTCCCTCCTCTACCATCACTAATTATCCCTGCCTTTTAATTTTTATATGTATTTACTTATTTGCCTTGTGTTTCTACTTTGGTTTTATTGATTATTTTATGCATCTACCAATTAGACTGCAGTTTTATGAAGGCAGAGTCTATATCTTTTGCCTTTTTTGTTCCCTTATGTGCATATTATGAAATGATATGGTATGATATGATATGATATAGCAGTTACAGAACACAATTTGTGGGTTGATAGACCATGTTGAAACAATTTTACACAAGAAAAATATTTTTATTTTAAAATCTTTCCAGAAGTGTATTGGAGTTTAAATACCTCTACTGTTAAGAAATCTCTCTTTAGGTTTAGCCAATTTTCTTTGTGTGTGCTCCCAAATCAAGATGGACAGATATATTACATTAGGCTATTTTAAAATTAATTTACAATTATAAATGTTTAATTTTTCAAGATCTGATTGACTGTGTACAAGATCAGCATTTTGTATTTATATTGAATTTTCTTCCTCGTATAGTCTTATTTCCTTAATCATTTGCACATTTGACAACAAAATCGACTGTTATTACATATAAAGTCTTCATAAAACAGAATTCAACTCATGACCTTTTCTTATTGTGATTTAATGGTTTGTATAGTATAAATTGATATAATTATGTTGGACCATAACAGATACAAACAAATCATATGTTTTCATAATGTATACAGTCATTTGGGACCTGAAAATACATGTTAAATTTATTTATATTTTGGGGGATACCTCCCAGACACTCTACTATGTTCAATTGAATAACATTTCAATGTATATGTTTATAGTGTTTCAGAGTAACAAGAACATTTGCTACTAGAGATTTTCAGACTAGACAAATTTAATTAGACTAGCCAAGAGCCAAGGAGATTAAGGAAAGAACTCCTTGCCATTAATTTTCCACTTCCCAACTTCATTTTAAATACAGCAACTGCTCTCTGGATCAATTATAGGTATCTAGAAATAAAAAAAAATAGTCTATTTTTATAACATTACAATATGATGAAGTACATCATGAACTAGCAGAGTGGGAGTGGTATCAAGCAGGTATATAATTTGTAAAAGGGGTTATCTTGAAACAGGTTGTTTCTGAAATAATTTTCTTAATAGTGACGTGTAAGCCCCTACTCAGCAAACAAAACTTTCAACTTTTAATTTAAAAAGGTTGTCATTTTCAACCTTTGGATAGTCATTTTTCAATCCAAATATTTTAAACAAACCATATATTTTATAGAAATATTTGTCTTTTTTTATATCTTATTAGGATTTATAATTAGTTTGTTTCACTGGCATACCAATCTCTATGGCTTACACAAAACTTGAGGATATAGTAGAAAGCTCATAAAATTGAGAATAAGATATGTGGGTGTGAATCTTTGGTGTGGGCTAACTAACGTCTCTGAATCTTGGTTTACTTATTCATAATACAGTGTGGCTTTGAACATTAACACAAAAATACTTGTTTATAAATAAAATAGCACATGTAATAATTGATGCTTAATAAGTGTTAGAGTCCTTTTTCCCTAGCAACTCAGATTTCCAATCCGCTAAGTAATTTTCTAATTGTCATCTCAGTGACTCACATGGCCCAGTTTTAGTATCATTAAACAAATCCAAACAAACAAATGAACAAACACAGTAGAAAGAAAAGGTAACAATTGCAATGTGACACCAATTTAACTATGTCCGAAATTACTCTAAGTTTAATCTAATTCATGCCTCAAAAAAATACTTTAAAATATCATTCTTAATCTTTTTATTTGGCTAACCCCCACTTCTGGCCAAGACAGAGGCATAGGTAAACACACTGTGCCTCCTTGCAAAACCAAAAGAAGGACCACGACAAATTTAAAAACAAAAACAACCAGAACTGACAGAAAATTGAACTGCATGGAAGTCTGACAACCAAGGAGTTAAAGAAGAAACATTCATCCAGACTGGTAGGAGGGGTGGTCTTCCCCTTACTACATAATAGGTGCACTGAGACCAAAAAAAAAAGGCCCAAATGAAAGAACAGATCAAAGCTCCAGAAAAAATACAACAAAGTGACAAAGAGGTAGCTAACCTATCAGATGCACAGTTCAAAACACTGGTAATCAGGACACTCACAGAAATGGTTGAGTATGGTCTCAAAATAGAGGAAAAAGTGAAGGCTATGCTAAGTGAAATAAAGGAAAACGTACAGGAAGGAAACAGTGACAGGAAGGAAACCAGGACTCAAATCAATGGTTTGGGCCAGAAGGAAGAAATAAACATTTGACCAGAACAGAATGAAGAAAAAAGAATTAAAAAAAAAAAAAAATGAGGAGAGGCTTAGGAACCTCCGGAACAACTTTAAATGTTCCAACATCTGAATCATAGGGTTGCCAGAAGATGAAGAGGAAGAGCAAGAAATTGAAAACTTATTTGAACAAATAATGGAGAACTTCTCCAATCTGACCAAGAAAATAGACTTCCAGGAAGTCCAGGGAGCTCAGAGAGTCCCAAAGAAATTGGATCCAAGCAGGAACACACCGAGACACATCATAATTAAGTTACCCAAGATTAAAGATAAGGAGAAAATCTTAAAAGCAGCAAGAAAAAAGGAGATAGTTACCTACAAAGGAGTTCCCATAAGGCTATCAGTTTATTTCTCAAAAGAAACCTTACAGGCAAGAACGGGCTGGAAAGAAGTATTCCAAGTCATGAAAGGCAAGGACCTAAATCCAAAATTACTCTATCCAGCAAAGCTATCATTTAGAATGGAAAGACAGTTAAAGTGCTTCCCAGATAAGGTCAAGTTAAAGGAATTCATCACCACCAAGCCATTATTATATGAAATGTTAAAGTGACTTATCTGCCTGGCTGGTGTAGCTCAGTGGATTGAGCGCGGGCTGGGAACCAGAGGGTCCCGGTTCGATTCCCAGTCAGGGCACATGTCTGGGTTGCGGGCCAGGTCCCCGTGAGGGCCATGTGAGGAGCAACCATACATTGTTGTTTCTCTCCCTCTCTGTCTCCCTCCCTTTCCCTCTCTCTAAAAATAAATAAATAAAATCTTTAAAAAAAAAAGTGACTTATCTAAGAAAAAGAAGAAAAAAAGTATGAATAGTAAAATGACAACAAACTCACAACTATCAACAACCAAACCTAAAAACAAAAACAAACTAAGCAAACTACTAGAACAGGAACAGAATTAGAGAAATGGAGATCACATGGAGGGTTATCAGTGGGGAAGGGAGATGGCGAATGGGAGAAAAGGTACAGGGAATAACTAGAATAAATGGTAGGTAGAAAATTGACAGGAGGAAGTTAAGAATAGTATAGGAAATGTAGAAGCCAAAGAACTTATAGGTATGACCCCTGGACATGAACTAACGGCGGGGGAATGGGAGTGGGAGGGAGTGTGTAGGATGGAGGGGAATAAAGGGAGGGAAATGGGATGACTGTAATAGCATAATCAATAAAATACATATTTTTAAATATTTTATTTTATTTTATTTTTAAAAGATTTTATTTATTTTTAGAGAGAGGGAAAGGGAGGGAGACAGAGAGGGAGAGAAACAGCAATGTATGGTTGCTCGTCACATGGTCCTCACTGGGGACCTGGCCTGCAATCCAGGCATGTGCCCTGACTGGGAATCAAACCAGGACCCTTTGGTTCCCAGCCTGCGCTCAATCCACTGAGCTATACCAGCCAGGCAATAAAATATATATTTTAAAAAACCTTCTTATTTGTTCATAGTTTAAGGTTCTGAAAAACCTCTTCAAAATTGTCCACCCTTCCTCTCTAATAATAAAAAACAAACACAAACAAACAAAAACAAAAACCCTACCTGAACCTCAACTCATGAAGATTCTTGTATCTTGATTGTCTTCATTTTCCTCCTGCCTCTTTAGGCTTCTTTCTCTCCCCTCATTCTTTTAAGTCCTTATATGAAATTTGGGAGAATGGGCTGGTGAGGGTACATTTTCTCGAGGGATAGAGGAAAGTTAAGGGAGGAAAGAACAAAAAGAAAAACAACATTTTCATTTCAATGCATAATTTTTCACTCTTCTCACAGTAAATAGACTACATTTGTTAAATTATTAAAGAACAGAGTTTGGTCTTGAGTTATCAACTACTTCTTGAACCTCAAAATAGATTTTTCTTATGATTTCAATTAGAATGCAAAACTGTAAATAACTCCTATTTCCCAGAAATTGAAACAATTTATTTTTAAGTTTTTCATCACTACTTCATTGATAAATCAGGGATACTCTTCTAAATATATTTTATTCTTCCTATTCCTTTCAACATTGTCATTCAAAAGTGTGTCTTTTCCAAATGTATTCTATTCATAAAAATTACAGAATATTTCCATCTTGTCTTCCATTTTGAAGTAGTGATTCAACAATCAAAATCATTTACTCTAGGTATATGTTATGGACTGAGCCATTTCTTGAAGTCAAAAAAGACAGAAGCTCTATCCTTAAGGCAATTGATACTAAACTGCATGCTGTCCTAGGTACTACATAAGAACATCTGTTGTTACAGGTAGTGAACTAGTTATTAATAAGAGAGCAAAGGGAATCAGACATTGAGCTTAATAAACTGGGAAGCATAGCATACTTGCTTAGCAAGGAAGCTATAGTATTTACAGACTCATCACACATTTCACTGGACTGCCACTGAGGAAACTTAATTCTAGGAGCCCAGGAAATCTCTGAAGGAGAAATTTTCACCCCCACGCACTGCACTGTTTTGGGGCACAGGGGGAGAAAATTGACTATAAAGGCCTGTCAGACTAACTAGGGGTTGTGAACTCATCGAAACCTTGGGATGATTGGTTATTTTGAAAAGGCTCCCAGTTATAATCCCAGGGGAACAAAGGAACATACGCGTGCTCTCTCTCTCTCTCTCTCTCTCTGTGTGTGTGTGTCCTGTGCTTGTCCAGTGCACTTGCACATTCTCTCTTGCCTGGGAGCACACAACCATGTGGGTCTAGCAGCTACCAGGGTCTGAGACAGACTGTGTGGGCTTCAAAAAACTAAACTTTAATATGATAAGAAACTATGAACACTGGCCTTTGTTTTCACCTTGCTGTAGACATGGTTGGACTTTTCCCATGGCAGGAAAGATCGAGATAGACCCCCAGGGAAGATTTAATAAATTTTGAATAAACCTTGCCACATCACAATCTCCTGTCTGTGGTCCTTAAAATGCTTTCCTTGCGATCCTGTGAAAGAGCCTGAAGAGAAAAAAGACATGGTTATTTGCTTTTAGGAGGTAGGAGCCAAAGCAGTTTTCTTGAGGGAGGAACCTCCTTTTCTTGTATGAAACATGGCTCTAAATGAATTGGAACTTATCTAAGAAAAAAAAGGAGCTTAAAAAAGGGGATATACTTAATAGAAGATTTAAATATAAAAATATTAATAGTTAATTTTAAGAGCTCGTTATTAATTCTTTGATTCAATAATTATGTATTGAGTATCTACTATATGCCAGACATTGTGTCAGATGTTAAGCAAACAGCAATAAAAAGATGTCTCTCTGATATCTGGAAAATCCTAGTCTAGAAATATATCTATATATAGAGAGAGTGTATGTGTGTGTGTACATACACACACACACATATCACACATACATGTATATATTTTCATGATTTCTAAGTGTTTAATATTCACAAAAGTTTCTATGGTAGGCACGTACTTGTGAAATATTCAGTGACTAAGATCTGCATGTCACTCAATAATTGTTTGCTAAACAAAAGACATAGTCCCTGATTCAAAAAACAAGCAAAAACTAATAGGAACTCACATCTCTTGAGCCCTTTCTGTGGACTAAGCAGTAATAAGTGCTTTATGTTAATTTTTTAGAGTATCAAATCTTAGTTATAAATCCATGAAATAAGTACTGTTATTATATTTTTAAATCATTTTTTGTTGTTATTCTATTACAATTGCCCCAGTTTCCCCCCTTTGCCCTCCTCCACCCATCCCCCCTCCACAGTGAACTCCCAAAATGTTGTCCATGTCTGTGGATCATTCATATATGTTCTTTGTCTAATCCCTTACCTTTCTTTCCACCATTATCCCCCTCACCACTCCCCTCTGGTCCCTGTCAGTCTGTTCCATGTTTTCATGCCTGTGGTTCTATTTTGTTTGTTAATATTTTTTGTTCATTAGATTCCTCTTATAGTTGAGATCATATGGTATTTGTCTTTCATTGACTGGCTTATTTCACTTAGCATAATGCTCTCCAGTTCCATCCATGCTGTCACAAAGGGTAGGAGTTCCTTCTTTCCTTCTGCTGCTGTTATTATAGATGAGGAAACTACTTTAAAGAAGTAAGTTGGTCCTGAGATTCCATAGCAATTTAAGTGGCAGACCTAAAATTTGAAAGGAACAGTCAGACTCCAGATTGCTCTCTAAACCAATACATTACACTGGATTCTACTGCTTGCTTGTTGTGGTTGACATGTTCCCGGGATCTAAATGTCTTATGTGAAAGTTTCCTTATAATGATTTATGCCAGACCAAGTCATCAGTCATCAAATAGAATAGAAAAACATATACTTATTGAATTGTCATTTTCGTCTCAATCAAAAATAATAAACCTGCATGTCAGAGTTCCCATTATTAGTTACGTTCCTGGACTAAGACAAATTCTCAATGAAAAAATGTTTAGTGTTTGGGTTTTTAAAAATCACTTCTCATTGAACATTTTCTAGTAATTAGTCGAACAAATTCTACTCAGTATCCTATTTATTAAATTGATACAATGTTTGGAGCATATTTTTTTTTGCCAGGTACAACTTTTCGTATTGAAAATACCACAGTAAAAAGAGTAAATATCTTCTCATGGATCTATATAATGGGCAAGTGGGATAGAGGGCGAGTGGTAAGGATACAAAAATACATTATCTTATCTATTGATCTATCTCTTTACCTACCCATCTACCTACTACCTACCTAGTAAGTGATGATAAATGGTAAAAGGAAAACTGAAGTAGAGCAAGAGAAGAAAGGTGGAGTATGCAGTTAATAGGTAGACTCAGAAACGCCTCTGGGCTGAGGTAACATTTGAGCATATATTTACTGGAGGTAGGTGAGAGTTAGCTGAGCAGAGCCTTCACATCAGGGAGACTTTGGGACAACTCTGTGCTGACTGAGGGGGTGCTGTAAGGGACGGGCCAGGAGGAAGCCGGAGGGTGTAGTGAGTCTGCGAGAGAGTTTGAGTATTGCAAGTTTGCACATATGTGTGTACACGCATAATAGTAATTTGCATGTCTCTTTGAAATGCTTGTTTAATTATATTCTCTAGAATTACAGTAAAATAATTGTTCTATAGAAAGACTTCTTTACTTTATCCTGATTAGAGGGTTGATTGGTCTCCCCACTTTTCAAAGCTGATGTGCAAGAAGTGCAGCATCCACTGGATTTTTATTTTATAATATTGAGTCCTCCACAATGATATAAACTAGTTGTGAGCATTTTACTTCTATATGCATTTCTTTGTTATTTTATTAAATATTTTACCTCTTTTTATCATTTACTGATTCCTGTGGTTGAGGATTTCATATTATTTTAAATGAATAGCAGAAATAGATTTCTAAAGCCCTACTGTACTAAAGGTTATTACAGTTTTTTATTAAATGTATTGGAGTGACATTGGTAAATAAGATTGTATAGGTTTCAATTGTACATTTCTATGATATGTGATCTTTATACTGCATTGTGTGCCTGCCACCCGAATCAAGTCATGTTTCATCACCACATATTTGACCCTTTTTACCCTTCACTACCCTGTCTTCCCTCTGGTAACCACCACTCCCTTGTCTGTGTCTGTGTTTCTGTCTGTTTGTTTGTCTTGCTTGTTCATTTCTTGTTTCAGTTTTATATCCCGCATATGGTATTACAGTTTTTAAAAAATAATTTTGTCAACCATAGCATGATTTGCTACTAATAAACTGTCCAAGATCTGAAAATAAATGCTATTTTAAGTAGAAGTTATGTCTGGTTTGTGAATTCTGCAGCTAGTAGATAGTCCTTTCTCTTATTTAAAAAGGTAACGATGTGAACATATTTTAGATGAGAGAGATGTTCTTTTGTTTTTTTGAATGCTAAACTCTGAAACTTCTTAGAATATCATTTTAAAAAGTAAAAAATAGAAAAAGTACATTGGCAAACGAATATAATCCTGTAGGAATGATACAGTTGGCATTTAAAACTATTACTAAATGATTTGGGGATCTTGCTAAATAGTAACAATTGTTTCATTAAAATATATGAAGTCAGAAGACCAATGATATAATTTGTCTGTACTTGTGTTTGAATGGGTGAGCAACCTTGTAGGACTGGTTTTGAATTTACAATGTGGATGATACTGAAGCATGCAGTCAGATTAGCCCCATTTATGATAGCACATCACAAGCATAAGGAGAGTATAAATTTGCCAAGTATATTAAAGCAAGCCATAGAAGTGATTTCCTGCCTGCCTGAATCTGATTTATTTGTATCTATGCATGCACCACCCAAGCACAGAGCTTATCCTTATTTCATGAGAAAGGTGGCTCTGATTGGAACAATACTATTGCTAGTAAAATATGAGTTCTCCTGATATCAGAATTTATTATTCTGTTTCACTTTGAGAAGCAAGTGATAAAAAAACCTGTTTCAATGTAGTTAAAATCAATGATATTTTGTCTAGTCAATTTGATTGTCATTATGAATTTAGCATATCAAACAACACATTAAAATTTATAATTATTTGGGACTCATTTTGATGATATTTCTTATATTAATAATTAATAAGATGCTTTAGAGCAAAAGAAACCAACTACTGCTGTGTGTTTTTTGTAGGTTACTTTGGATACATTCTATTTTTAATTAAACTCAACTTACATATAAATACACATATTTTATTATATAATATCAGCTACATTAGAAAGAACCTTGCCAATTAGACAGTAATTGGTAATCCAAAATTTTCCTTGTGAAACAAAAAAAATTGTAAAAATATAAACCTTGCCTTCGGTATAGAGTTACAAAGTAACTCTAGTTAGTATAGTTTTCCTTTAACACCAAAATCTCCATCCAAAGGAATAAAACACAGATTAGAAAGTAAAAATTAAAATATGGGGATAAAGAAAAAGAAAAAATGTGTATAGTAAATCTTCTTTAGAAAATAAAAGCTTATTTTTGTTCTATTGAATGATATAATAAATAAAAGATATTTATAGGGAAGTATTTTTGTTTCTTTTGAAAACGAATATGGCTCTATTAAGTAACTCTAACACTAGCATAAAAAAAATAAAATAAAAGCAAGTTATCTTTCCACAACTGATCTAAGTCTCCCAGAGGCACTCCTTGCAATGGTTTGAATATGTCATTCTAGAAATGATTTATACAAATGCAAGCAAATAGATTACATAGATATGTCATTTGAACATATTCAGATGCACACTTGCATTAGATAATGTTTTGTACATTGAGTTATTTATTCATATATTTTGGAGATAGTTTAATTCCTGCACTTATAAATACACTTATTTCTTTTTGTGTTGCTTTTTTATAATTTTATTTGGTTGAGCCAATAATAGAGGCACTGTCACAAAATTTAAAAGTCACAAAAATTATAAGGCTTAAAGTTAATCGCCTTTCCTCCAGCCACCCAGCACTATTCATTAGCAACAACCAAATACCAATTTATTGAATATCTACCCAGAGATTGCCAAATATTCTATTTAGTTACAAACATATATTACTCCTCTTCCCCCACACACTGAAGGTTATTTAATGTTCAAACTGATTTGCATTTTAAAAATGAAACAAATTAGTGTTTCAGGTTTCTTCGGATATATTCCCAGAAGTGGAATTTCTGGGTCATAAGGCAGTTCCATTTTTAAATTTTTGAGAAACCTTCACACTTCTTTCCACAGTGGCTGCACCAGTCGCCATTAGTGCATGAGAATTTCCTTTTCTCCACATCCTTTCCAACACTTGTTGCTTGTTGACTTATTGGAGACAGCTATTCTGATAGACAGGCGTGAGGGGATACCTCACTGTGGTTTTAATTTGCATTTCTTTGATGATTACTGCATTGAGCATCTTTTCATATGTTTATTGGCCATCTGTATGTCCTCTGTGTAGAGGTGTATTCAAGTCCTTTGCCCATTTTTAATTGGTTTGTTTGTTTTCTTGGGGTTGAGTTTCATAAGTTCTTTATAAATTTTGGATATTAACCCCTTATCAGATGTATCATGGGCAAATATATTCTCCCATTCAGTGGGTTGTCTTTTCATTTTATTGATAGTTTCCTTTGCTGTGCAAAAGGTATTTTTTTCATTTGATGTTGTTACATTTTTAAATTTTTCCTTTGTATTTCTTACCTGAAGAGATATATCAGAAAAAATATTACTAAGAGAAATGTTTGAGATTTTACTACCGATATTTTCTCCTAGTATTTTTATGGTTTCACAACTTACATTTAAATCTCTAATCCATTTTGAGTTAATTCTTGTATATGGTGTAAGGAGGTGGTCCAGTTTAACTTTTTTGGATGTATGTGTCCAATTTTCTCAACACCACTTGTTGAATACATTGTCTTTACCCCATTGCATGTTCTTGCCTCCTTTGTCAAGTATTATTTCACCATGAACGTGTGGATTTATTCTTGGGCTCTCTACTCTGTTTCATTCTATAACATCATCTGCATACTTCATTGTGTGCTCACCACCCAAAGTCAAGTTTCTTTCTGCCATCATTTGTGCCCTCTTTGACCTCTTCCGCCCCTTTTGCCCCTTTCCCTCTGGCAATCACCGTACTGTTGTCTGAGTCTATGCTTGATTTTTTTCTTCTTAATCGCCTCACCTTTCCTTTCACCCAACCCCCACCTCCTCCCCTTTTATTAACCAATGTTACCCCAATAAATTCAATAAAAATAAAACAAAATAAAAATATAAAAAGTTATTTTGAAGCTGATTCCATTTTAGCATGTATAGAGCTGCTTAATATTTTTTCACAGCTATATGATACACCATGCATGGTATAGTAGTGCCATAAATAAGTCTTCTTTTAGGAAAAATTTTACTTCCCATATTTTATTATTATACACAAGGCTACAGTGCATGCTTTAAAAGCACAACAGAGCATATGTAAGGTATATATTAGGATTGACTCCTAGCAATTGAATTGCTAGAACGAAGACTTAGCATATTCAATTTTTATAGATGATACCAATTGCTCTCCGCAGTTGCTGTGCAAGTTTGTGTTTCTACCAGCAAAATACAATGATGCTTCTTTACCTACACCCTTTACATCATAATCCATAAAAAATTGCTTCCTTTCTGGCCTAATTGATTTTTTAAAAATGTTCCTTCATTATGGCTTTAATTTGTACTTCTCTTTTTATGAATAAGGTTGAGTATCTTTGCACATATGTAGGCCAATTGCTTTTCCATTTCTGTGAACTCCTTTCCTATACTTTTCCCATGATTCAGTTGAGCTGTTGGTCTTTTTCTTATTGATTTGGTAGAAATATTATATACTGAAGTAATTTACTGGGTGTCTGTGATATAACTACATATCTTTTTTCCAAGCATGTCATGTGTTTTTCGACTTTGCTTACTGTACATTTTTTCAGTCATATATTTTTTTAAGCACTAAATTTTCTAACTTTTATGTTATGGCCTTTTCTTGGGATTTGGGTTATTTAATAATCTGAAATTTAACCTGTAATGAAGCATGATATAGAAATCTATTTTTCCCTAGATAGCCATAGTACCAACACCATTTGCAGAATAATTAATTTTTAATATAAATTTGAAGCGTAGACTTTGTCATATTCTAAATTCCCAGATGTATTCAGTACTGTCTCTGGGTTTCTATTTTATTCCTTTGAAATTTCAGTTCTTTCATGAGCCAATACTGCATTTAATTATTCTGGCTGAATAATATGTAATTTTTTGGAAAGCTAGGCTCCTTATTGCCTTGTCAGGTTTTCTTGGCAATTACATGTATATTTTCCAGAATTACTTTTATGTGAACTCATCTAGATTTTTAGACAAACATATTCAATAATATAAGACAATTTAATGAAAATATAACTCACAACAGAAAAAATTATATTAAGCCAACCTATCATTCAAGCTCAGAAACAACTGATATATGTTCTCAATCATGAAAGAACTCATGCAACAATGCACTCATGACTCCTTTTCAAAGGAGATTCCAAAGAGAGGTGAATTTAAATAAAGAACTCAGTGATGGCATCTCAGGAAAAGGATTTGTGAGCACAGGATTTACTGAAGTCTGAAAAACTGTGGGAAATGGTTATATAATAGAATGTAAATGCAATAAACCCTGATGATCATGAAGTAAAAATTAAGATAATGACATTTTTATGACAGTATGAGTATCACTTATCTGATAATTTATAAAAGAAAATAAATATATTCCACATTTGAGATATGTAACATACAAGCATGATTTTGTCCCCTTAATGTTCTAATAACTTTTCTAAATAGAAATTTTATTTTTAGAAATAGTAAATGCCTTAGCATTTCCTTCAGTTTCACTTTAAAATCTTATCTGCTCCATTCAAGTAAAATCATGTTATCTTAATTTAAAATAACACATAATGTGATCCCATTATTTATAAAATTACTTCTATTTTTGTATCTCTTTATCTCTACACATACTTCTTTGGAACATTAACAGTTTTGTACTGTGTGTGAATGGTTTGTTTTGCGTGCTTTTTAGAAGAGCATATCCCCTTTGGAATTTTATATATATTCCAAAGATATGCCTGTCCAAAAGGTGTCCAGCTATGTAATATGAAAAATAGAGACATTTACTGAAGAAGATGCAAGATACAAGAAACACTGTACATAGGACAATGATGCCTCAGTCCCCTTCAGAGTAGCCACCTTGGGACCTCACACAGTTCTCCCAATGGCCATCAGCTGCCCTGTCATATGTTTCTGAATCTCATCTAAGTTCTGAAATCTCTTCCCTTTCAAAGATGCTGTTATTTTTGGGAAAAGCCAGAGTTGCAGGGCACCAAATCTGGGCTGTAGGGGGACTGAGTCACCTGGGGATTTAATGTGTTGTCAAAAAACTCTGTACCAGATGTGATGCATGAATAGACATGTTTTTGTGATGAAGCTGGCAATCACCATTTGCTCATAGCTGCGGCCATCTGAATCATCTGAATAGGTTCCGCAAAGGAAAGTTCAAGCTTAATGCAAAATTTGATGCAGACTTGTTGTTCTACTTGCTCAGTCATTTTGAGTATGACAGCCACACAGTACACATGCTCACTCAATGGCTTCTACCATCCCCAGTGACTAGTACAATGAAGTTGTCATTGTTCACACATGGGCATTCCAGTCCACTCCCTATTGCTGCCAGGTTACATCAATGTCGCACAAACCATTCTCCTTATATTAACAATGGCTGGACTTTTTCTGGACAGATGTGTCTGTGTGTGTGTGTATACACACTTATATATTTTATAATGACCTGCATTCATTAATTATTTTCCAAAAATGTTATTTGGTTTTAATAGTTTATTTTTTATTGTATTTTTCCATTACCATTTATCCCCTTATACCCTTTTGCACCTCCACCCACCGCCTCTCCCCAGCAATCATTACACTATCGTTCATATCCATGAGTTCTTTTTCTTTTTTGCTCAATCCCTCCAAAAATTTTATGTTTTAAAAACTGGCATTGTAAGTTTAGAAAATTAAAAACAAAATTTTAAATCACTGCATAGTCATCTTCAAAAGAATGAGCCATTTTTTATTTAACAATTAAGCTATAGTATAGACAGTTTTTGTTACTTCCACTTTTCATGTGTTTATTCATTCACTCGGGAATTATAAAATTCCCTGCCTGGTGTGAGACAGTGGGTTGGGTGTCATCCCACAGACCCATAGGTGACTGGTTTGATTTCTGGTCAGGGCATACACCTGGGTTGTGGGCCAGGTCCCCCAGAGAGGCGACCAATTGATGTTTCTTCCATCCTCACATTGATGTTTCTCTCCCTCTCTTTCTCCCTCCTTTCCCCATTCTCTAAAAATAAATAAATAAGATCTTTTAAAAAAGAATTACTTCAGTATAGTTGGGATATAATCATTGTAGTAGTTGGCTATTTCCACAATAATGTGGTATAATAACCTAGCCCAAATTAACAGATTTAAAACCAAACCGTTAATGGTTTTCATTCACAAATCTCTGGGTGGGCCTGGCTTTGCTGAACTGGACTACAGGATGCACTTGAAGGCAGTTCTGCTCTAGGCATTTCTCGTTGTCTCCCAGTCTAGTGCACCTTCATCTCATGGTAAATGACAGACTAGCAAGAGCAAGACAGTAAGTGGAATAGTACAGATCAGGTCCATGTTTGTATTAGCTATTCTGAAGTTAAGAGGATGTTTTCTAGAGCGCACATATCGCTGATAAATAGGATTTCATTAGGCAAATAAGGAGGGGGAGTGAAAGAGTGCTTAGCCAAATGAAATACTATCCCAAAATGCTCATTTATGAAAGAAGTATAATATGCTGAAGGGACATGTTTTAGAGTAGCTAGGGCTTGGTGAGAGAATCTGACAATATGACTTTAACTTTCTGAGGAAGAAAAAAAAAAGTAATCCTCAGAAAATCAGTTTGCTGAATGCCCAATTTGTCAAAAAAATAATTTACTGAACATCAATTTACCCAATAATCAAGTCACTATTTTAAAAATTCCAGTAGAGTTTATAGCAATTTATGTTGCATAATGGCTTCTGTAAACTTTGAGGAACTTTAAAATATTTTTGTTTTATTTTTATTTTAATTTATTACTGCTGTTTTGCTGAGCCTTCCAAAGTTTAATGTATTCATTTTGTTTTTTGCACTTTGGATCTTTGAAATTAGAAAATGAAAATATCTTCCATACATCTAATTTTAACACCTGCGTATTTTGAATATCAAGGATTTTCCCCTCAAACTGCAACATTTTTCTCTTTGAATAAAGTTGCAACCCACTTTTTTCTTAAACATATTTTAGTTCATATATGTCTTGACTTACTGAATAAATTAATAGTTTACATTTATTTTGAAAAGGTAATGCATGCTAAATGTCTGAAATGAAAAATCACTCAGAGGATATACTTCATCTCAGGTGCGCTGAGAATCCATGGTATATTGATGTTGGTAAACTAAATTAAAACACAGCTAAAAAAAAGTTAAAAGACAGTCAATTTTATTCCATGAAGACAAATTCATAAAATTTTGCATATCAATGGAAGGACATTTTAAATTTGGGGAGAGGTGAGTGTGTGTTTGGGCACATAAGTGAATCTTTGATAACTTCATTTTCACTATTTAAAATACCCATTTTCACTATTTAAAATACCCATTTTCACTTTAGGGGTGGGCACACAGTGCAATATACAGACCTGGAATCATAGAAATGTGCACTTGAAACCTATATAAGCATATTAACCAATGTCACCCCAATAAATTTAATAAAATTTTTAAAAAATAAATAAAATAAAATATGCATTTTCCATTTCACACAAAATTTAAGCCTACCGCTTTGTGTTTGCATATTGTGAACAGCATGACTTTCAATATGTACCAGATATTAGTTTACAGTTGCTTTGTAAATGAGTCCCAAGATTACCTTTCCTTTCCAAGGAAAGTTATTTGACTTATGGCCATTGGGACTCCATGTTCATTTATATTTAAAAGTGTTAGCATTCAGATATCCAGAATGACATCAATATACCCCC